>PVKE010045482.1:0-12602 GCA_004027555.1 Craseonycteris thonglongyai | reverse complement strand
CTGATACTGAGTGATGGGCACATAATACGATGCATGAATGATGTGAGGTGGACTTGTACATCTGTAAACTGTCTAATTGTTACCAACCAATGTAACCTCATCAAATTTAACAATAAATTAAAAAAAAAAAAAAATGTACTTTTGTAGCTGTGAATGAAGGAAGGTTTAAAAACACTGGAGCCAATAAAGATGTATTTACATTATTTGATTCAATTTTAGGTTTCATGTTTATAAACTTCCAAATCTATAATTTCTCTCTGAAATGTAGATTTCCTTCACAAATGCAAACTATTCATAGTACATGTCAATCTCTTAGTATTAAAAATAGAAAAGTTGAGATTTATTCGATTTCCTTGTTAACTAAATTATGTAATTATAAGGACAGTAACAAGTATTTTTGTCCATTTAACACAATTTAACCTATTAGTGGGAATTAACAATTAAAGTTAAGTGACTGGTTCAAAGCTAGTGATCTAGAGGAAAAACTGCAAAGCATTCTACTTTATATCTGTAGAAAAATCACATAAGATGCATTACTATTCAATATTTATTTACATTTAAAAATAAATAACCTGCAACTAAAGATATAAGTATCCCTTGTTATCAGTGAGACAGCATTTGTGATGAGTAGTCAATAAAAAGAATTATCCTTTTTATGATTTCTTGTTAGCATTACAGGAACTCAACAAAGCCTATCATGGTTGCATTTAAAGAACATAATGTATTCATATTCTTTTTCCAGTAATTTAACAATTCTAATCGTTGGTATTTTGAGACTAACACAAAATCTATAGAAAAAAAACGCCTACTTTTCGAATCAAGCTACTCATTGAGAAAATATAATTTGCACAAAGAGAGCAATTTACTCCTTATATATAAAATTAAACTAGACAAACTAGAAAAAAATAATCCCAACCTATCTCTTGGAAGTTCAGTCTGTATTTTTTGTTGTTGTTAGTCTGTATATTTTTCTAACCAACAGTCAAACTGGTAAACATACTTCCCTTCTCAAAATAAGGACACATTCTTATTTTTTTTTAATTAAGGTATCTAGTTACTTGGAAACAGCTTCACCTATTGTCTTAAATGGATAATTAGAGAGTTCCACATTGCACAGTTTAGCAGTTGAAATTTTTAAAAGATGGGAGGGTAGGAGGAAAGAGTTTCATCAATTGTCTCATAAATTTTGGAAATGCATGTATTTTTTTAAAAACTCATTTAGCTAAAAAGCACAACACATGGAAATCTAAAATAGGTGTTTAGAGCCCCAGCAGCACCTCTAAACACTCCCTGAGAAATGCGTCTACTTGGGAAAGCAGTACTATATGAAGAGAGGAAACCCGATTGATTCTGTTTGCTCCATGATCTGTACAGTACAATCAGGCAGCTGCAGGGCCAGCTCTAGCCATCCTTCTGCCCTGTCAATGACCTCCACCCTCGGGAGACAGACTATCTGTGAGCGGGTGGTACAGTAGCATCACTCACAAGAGACTGTTCAGAGCCAGATTCATTTGTATTGAAAGAGACCGAGGGTCACTCTGAGGCAGATGTCTAACTGTGGAGTCTCAATCAAATTCAAATTCTTCCCAAATTAAAGATAAGCAGTGTTTTCTTCTAAATGGAAATAAGAGAAGTATTTAATTAACTTTTATATAAAAACCACAGAATAAATTTCCCTTAAAAAGCTGTTTTTAAAAACATTAATTTTTTTGTTCACTCTTTCACTTACACAGTGACATGGGAACACAGATGACATCCTGCCTTTGAGAAGAATTCCTTGCTTATGCTCTACCTCATTTTAAGTCTATGAAGTATCTACTATGCTTTGGGTGATTTCCAATTCCACATTTCATGTGGTCC
This sequence comes from Craseonycteris thonglongyai, assembly GCA_004027555.1. Classification (NCBI taxonomy): domain Eukaryota; kingdom Metazoa; phylum Chordata; class Mammalia; order Chiroptera; family Craseonycteridae; genus Craseonycteris; species Craseonycteris thonglongyai. Next base: position 10,742 of record PVKE010045482.1, on the reverse strand, counting down.
TCATACAAGTCTGCAGGTATCATTGCCTAAGATGAGGACGCAAAGCCTGGAGCGTCAGCCTTGTCCACATTGTTGACTCCCTAACACATAAGACCGGCTGCCATCTACAGACTCTACATGGTAACAAAACAAATGCTGCTATTTTACGTGTATTTGTTATAAGTTATACCTTTTATGTGAAATAAGATATATTTTGGTGAAAATTAGAACATGGAATAGTTACTGAGCACCTAAGTAGTTGCATGTCTAGGGATGACTAAAAAATGTACAATGCATTATCATCCTCTGGTGAATATTATTACCTCTTAAGCAGACTACATTGATACACATTTAGAGAAACCTCTGAGAACAATAAAAAGCTCAGCATCTTCAATGTCTACAATAATGTCTGACTCAGTCAGTATTCATGTTCCATACTTGATAAATGCAGTTCCCAAAAATATAGCATAGAAAATAAGGTCTATAGGTTACCAAGAGGTAAACAACAACAACAACAACAACAAAAAGAATTAAAAAACACAACACTTGACAGGCTTCCTGGATGTTATACCAGTGACCAAAAGGGCAGAAATCAGGACTGCAAGAGCAGCAGAAAGCCTAGGAACAGCAGGCAGGGTACATGGGGCCATGAAGATCAAGGCAAGCCTGTGGGTCACTCGAACCACAGAAGCAACATGAAACACACTCCTCAGGTCTCAGAACACACCACCAGTGGAAAAATAAACTTCAACTTAAGTACTGCATCTTAAGAAGGCTAAAATATGCTGCTGAGAAACACACACACACACACACACACACACACACACCCTTTAGAAAGGAAACTAATTTCAGGTTGTGAAAGGAAGCTATATTACAAAAAATAAGCAGCATTATTTTCCATATTTGAATTCATTCATTTTAAATTCTGATTTAAGTTTTCAGCACTGACTTGTATTCTAACTATGCCACATCTGGCTGCAAAGAAAACAGTTATCCATTAAAATCAAGGTTGAATCTTAGCAACTAAAACTTTCTACTCTCTGACCCTTCCAAATTAATGTTCAAATATTACAGTGTTTTTAAATCCCAAATGTTATTGTATTGAACTATTTCACCATTAGATATTACTTTCCCACAGAAGTATGTATACAGGTTACCATGATTAATTATAAAGCAATCTCCCTTTTCTGGGTTTGCATTAAATATTTATAGCTAGAGAATTCTTATAAAATTTGTGATTTACTTGATAAATTAAACCAACTCAGGAAGGGATTAACAATCTGTTATTTCTGATACACTTAAATAGCCAATTCTGCATGTAGTGAATACTGGGGTCTACTTTCCATTTACCCAATGTTTACTTAAAAGATGAACTATTGCAAACATCAATTCATTGTACTCCTTGATTGAGTCATGAATATTCCCATAATCCCCAACTCATAAACCATCAGTCTCAGTGAATGAAGTTCTTTCTCTTTTTTCTTTTCTTTAGATGACTTGACACCCATTCAAGTTTTGGCCTCTTTATCTCCACATGAAATGATACTGCTACTCTCAAATTCTTTTTGAGTCTTCTGATACTCGCTCTAAAAGTCTCAAGTATAGACTAATCTGTAATTAGGTTTTGAATACACTGTGAATACCAAAAGGCCAAACCGGGAGAAGGTTCACTTCGGTGGTTAATAACAGTTTAGAACAGGAACAAAGAATTGCACACAAAACACTACCACATGCGCAGAAATAAACCTTTTACAACTTTTGATGTTTTTAAAGAAAGTATCAAGAAGCAAGCTGTAAACTTATTGATGCAGTGTACTTTTAGCAAAGCACACATCCAAAGATCCCAATGTGTCTTAACAGAACTGTTTCATAACATGTTGCGCACAAACTTTGTACCAAGCTTGAGGACACCTTGCAGGTGAGATTCTGCTATAAAAAGCTGTTCACTAAAGACTGAAAATTAAAGGAACATATTATTATGTAACTCTGTTCGTGAAAAGGCTTATTTTTTATTAGACAATTACACTATTAAGAGCTCTTTAGAAGTTCAGTGTTTAAAGGAACCATCTAAGGCACAAAGAAACAAGGAAAAAACAAAAACAGGTGAACAAGAGACAAGATTCAAGATTCTCAGACTACACTAAAAATATTAGATTTAGCATAAGAAAAAATGTGTAGCTTTTACAGTTAATAAAAGGGAGAACCAAAGAGAGATAGTTAAAGGTGTTTAACTAATTTTCCCTACACAGAGACTCATTAATGAAGACAAAAATAATTCTAGGGGGTCTATGAAAGTGGTCAAAGAGTTCTCTGGGTTATTTCCATTGTTTCAAACGTTCAAATGGATATCTCTTGTTTGGGCTAGAATTACATCTATTCTAATAATCAAATATGTAGGCTCATTAGGATATAGTTATAACTCTATGTTTCTAATGAAAAAGAATATGAATATATTATTATAGATAAATCTTCTAAAGCAGATCTGGGCAGATGTCAATAGTGGTCCACTGGTGGACAGCCAAGCAATTTTGGGGTGACCACATGAATAATAAAATAAATACCGTATTTTCTGGCATATAAGACAACCGGGCATATAAGACGACCCCCTAATTTTACAGTTAAAACATAGGTCTAGGCCTATATTCGCTGTATAAGACTACCCCCCACTTCCAAGGCTGTAGTCTTATACAGCGAATATAGGTCTAAACCTATGTTTTAACTGTAAAATTAGGGGGTCGTCTTATACGCCAGAAAATACGGTAGTTAGTGGACCAAGAACTTGGAGAAGTAATCCTTGTCCAGAAAAAGTCTCCTAGGCCTTAGGTTCTAAAGCACAGACTTCCCAGAAGTACACAATAATGAAAGGGGTGATTAAAAAAAAAAAGTTAGAAATCCCTGGTCTAATACCCCAAATAATCAATAGAGTAGTTATTTTATATTTTTATAAAGATAAAACATAACATATTAAAAGGTATACAGAGTATATAATATTGTGATCAGAACAACTGTTTCTAGTTCCAGCTTTGCCTTTAACCTTATGATTGTAGACATATCAGTCATAGTTTCTTTATCTACCGGGGGTGGTGAACCTATGGCACGCGTGCCCAAAGTGGCACGTGGAGCTGTGAATACCATTTAAAAAATTGTTTATGCTCTTATAGGCATAAAAATAATCGATACCTCTATCTCACTTGATGGGTTGGCACACGAGTCGAGCGAGTATACTCTTATTTCATAAACTTTGGCACTCAATCACCAAAAGGTTCGCCACCCCTGAACAATGAAGGAATTTGTCCACAAGAGTCCAAAGCCCATATTACTTATAAGCTTAGAACTGAAATGTACTATTCTAACTGATCATATTTAATTACATCTTTTTAAACTTGTTTATTGCCTTTTGTATGTTACTTAGTATCTTTTTAAACCCTTGTTAAACTTCTAGTAGAAAAATGCAATCACAAATGGCAATATTATTCTCATAGGGCTCCGTAATTCATTTTAGAAAGACTAGTCTTATACTGCTTTTTGCAGACATCAATGTGGAGTGCTTATATGAATTACTTACAAATAGCCTGTCATCTAAAATCGCTCAGCCTAGCATAACACTTGCTATGTAATAGATGTCCATGAATATTCATCATTCTTTCATTCACTGTTGAGTGATCTAACTTAAATTCAAGCATTAAAGATGATTATTCAAAAAATTTGCTACTTTCAGACACAAAACAGTATGATTTAGAAAGAAAGCTGCCTTAAGAAAGTGTAGGGTAAATTATATGTTGTGTCTGCTGAATATATAAATAGCTCAAAGTAACTTACAGATAAATTCAGTTTTCCTTCTTTTTGAACTCTTAATTTTAACCGCTTTTCGGCTAATACAATCAAAACCTCTTCAAATGCTTTCTTGATATTTTCAAGCCTATGCTCCAAAATATTTCAATATGGATGAACATAGTAGCCTTATATTCAAGCCTTTATATTAATTATGACATTCAACTTTCATAAGTATATGGCAACCCTGGTTTCAGCTCAGCTAACTATTAATTCTTATGGATATGCCCTTAACTAATAAAGAGTAGCAACACCATTCCAGGGGGTTGTCAATGTCTATGACTGTAAAATCTTGAACTTTCTGCTACCTGATACTTACTAAAAGGCTCAGCTCTAAAAATCAATATTTAAGGAAGATTGGATGAGAGGTACCTATATATCTATTTCTCTAGATAATTATGTATTTCATCTTTAGATAAGTCAAACCAAGTAGCAATATATCTGGACCGCATCATTTTGATTTAGCCCAGAAGTGCTTATGTTGCTGATCTACACTGAGAACATTACAGTAAAAAGTCTCATGAAATTCATAATTATATGCAGCCATTAGATTCACTGTATCATACAATTCAGTGTTCCTTTTATTAGGATTGATGAAATTTATCTCAGGTATTGTACCAGGAATACCTATGCTTTAAGCAACTGCTGTGTTGTCTGATAGATACCATAAACCATGCAATCATCTTTGCTTTCCATTTTGCATCAGCTACTAGGAAGCTCACGGCTAAATCTGCAACTTACTTGGAGCAAAGGCTATAGAATGCTGAGCATGTATTTTGAGGAGGTACTAATCTTATCTGAAGTTTCACATTATTTCACTTGCCTGGATTTTCTCTTCCTTTGCACTTAAGTTTTCCATTAAAATATTTTTACCTTTTGCATGAGATAGGACTTTGTAAGCTGCCTGAAATCCTTTTTGGGATAAGTAGGAAATTAATAAATGAACTATCAAGTAAATTTGTAGAAGATATACCACTAGGCAGCTGATTCATACAATATAGTAATATTAATACTATAATATTCTAAAAGTAGTCTTTTTATACTGATAATGATTTTTATATCAGTAATTTAAAAATATTTGGGGGGGCAATATATGTCATACTTAAACATCTATGAACGTTTCTGCATAGGAGAAATTATAAATTAACTTCTGCTCAAGTCTTAAAATACATAATGATAAATATTTAAAGTATTTATTTTTAGCAACAGAAGAAAAACTCATAAATTTGTATGGGTGTCATAACTGTCTTTTTAAGTGTAAAAGTTAGATAGATTCTACCATAAGATTATTATTGTCTACTGTGAATTATTTTATTCAGTATCCAGTATATTAACTGCTCCACATCTACCAACTCACATTATGGTGAAGATAAATCTTTAAAAGCTATCTTGTATGTTAACTTATTACTAATACATTGCTTTATTTTCTCAAAAAAAATAAAAATAAAAGAGGTTTAAATTAATACAGTATCTCAAAATGAATACATTTCTTTTGTCCCTGTTGAAAAACTTAAGTATCAATACCATTTAAAAAATATAATTTAGGTAATTAACTGGGAAAGCTTTAGCCTAATGACCAGTAAAATAGGCAGTCCCAATCAACTGAGGTTTTAAAATGTTCTAACGTTCTGTTATTTTTCTCCCTTTCTATTTCCTCTTATTCTTAAAAGTATATTTTATTCTGAATTTTGTTAGGAGGAAAGTTGAAACATTTTGAGAAAAGGAAAACCACCCAGGCAGCCCTTAAAGAGATAGGGCATCATTTATCACTTGCAAAGACAGATTTATAAGAGGGCCCCTTCTGTTCCTTTAAAACTGCAAAACAGATGGGAAGTGAATGGACAGTCAATGGGACAAGAAAACACATGGGAGGTGCTGCTGTATGTATGTTCCCAGCATAAGAAAGAGGTCAAGATTGTAACTGCATGACCGGGCCCTGGAAAGGGTCTTTCTTCAAGCTGTTACAAAGACAAACGCTGTTCCTCATCCTGCTGTCAAACTGTTATAAATATTGGTTTGTCAAGAGACCTTCAGTGCTGAAGCCTTAAAAAGGAGGCATAACAGATGAATCACAAGAATGATTCTTAAACAGTCAACTCATTAATGTCATTTTAAAAGTAAAAGAAAATTATACAGAAACAGAGAATGTAATTCTGATTTATGAACCACACTAAGTGTTTATGAAAAAAATATGGAATTAAAAATTATAGGCTTGAATAAAATTATGAATTGAGATGAAAAGCAAAAATGAAATACAATTGTATCTTTAAAATAAGATGCTGTATTTTGATGAACTATTAATAAACTCCTCATAAGGAGAACTAATAGGCATTCATGTTTCATGAGGCTGATTTCATAAGTTTTCAGTTATTTCTCACAACCATCCTGTAAGGACATATCATTTTTGATACTAGTTTCTAAGCTTCACAATAAGGCTCAAAGAACTAAAATAAATTAGGTAACTTCAAAATTATTTTCACATAATCATTTATTTAGAAAATTACCTCTAAATTTTAAGTCACAATTTCTTTTTTCTATGAAAAAGAAAATTAAAAACTAAAATTGCAATAAGAACATATATATCGATTTATGACCGTGGTTAATCTTTTTGAAGACTGAAACTATTACATATGTCTTTTTTTTTATTAATTGCTAAATTTATTGGGGTCACAACTGATTGGTAAAAATTACACAGGTTCCAGGTGTACAATTCTATTATTACATCGTCTATGTACCGCATTATGTTTTGAGATGACAGTCATTGTTCTACATACTTAATGATTAGTTTAACTAGGAGAATAGGCTTTAAAACTAATACACCGAAAATATAAAAAAGGAAGCCAAATTATGTGAACTTGGTTATCCATAGTCATCCACAAGCACAAACTCAAAGACTAAAGATGAACAAAATTCCAGAATATATATAAAAAGATACTATACTATTTAGGTAAATGGTGATGAACATCAATGAACTCAATGAACATCAATTTCCCCATCTGCACAATGGGGATAATACCTTACAAGCCACATATGCCTTTACAAGGCCCAAACATGAATAAACATAACACATTTTGCAAAGTGTAAAGCTCAAATGTTGACTGACAAAGATTCAAGTAGGATTTGGTTCTAAAGTACCAAATGATGCAGTTACATGAGAATACTTTCTATTGCTGAATGTTCACCTGGCTCATTGCTTTCTGATTACCTACCAGTAATCTTAGAAAAAACAATTTCAGAAGAAGCAAGAATAAAAGATTACAAAGTTTAGAATCGAGTGGATGGTTAAAAGTGAAGGCAACAGGCAAACATTTAAAGGTTTTCCTGTTTAAAAGAGAATCAAGATCAAAAGTAGCTAGAGTCCATGGAAGAATCAATTCAACAGTTTTAAGATGGGAGTGACCTGGACATCTATTGAGAAAGGAGAGATATAATGAAGGCACAAGCATACAGTGGAAGTGCCAGGATCCTAATACAGGTGGGGATTAACTTTCAAAAACAAGTGATTTTCAGTACATGCTTTTCTACAATATAGCTACTGGAATACCTGACCTATTTAAAGTAGACCGTACCAAAGATCTTACTTTTACTAATGCTGCTTTTGTCTCAGTGAACCTTTTTTTTTGTTGTTGAAATAAATTTATATGAAGAAAAAAAAAGAAAAAATTAGCCTACTCTGATATATGAGAAGCCAGAAATAGGGGTAATGGCAATGAATTGAAGATCTGGGGTATAAGAAAGCCAACCTAAGATCTCTTCTTCAAAATATGCTCCAGAAATGATGTGTCTAAGACTACATTAAAATTTTTGCTAGAATACAATGTTAACAGTAGTTCTCTCTGGGTGATTATTTTACAAAATTTGTCACCTGTATTTTAATTTTCCATAATGCTACGTACTAGTTCTGTGAGAATAAGAGATTAAATCAGCAACACCTAAAATTCTGGTAGTGTATTTCGTGAAGACAGGAACAATCTGTGTGTATATGTGTATGTGTGTTGTGTGTATCTATATTTGTATCTATATCTATCTCAGAGTATAAAGTGATGCCAATAAAAGGAGAGATGAAAAAGACTTGATTCCTTAGCCTGGAAAAAAAAGATCTAACTGAAGTGAACAAATAGCAAACTGCCTTCTATAACTCAAAGTACTAAAATTAAGGAATAGAAGAAATAGCTGTTCTAAGAGAAATTAAAACATGCTATTTCCATACATAGTAGGTAACAATGAAGCAGAGAAAACCTATTATCTTAAATGGGTTGCACGAGCTTGAAAACTTCACTAGTTCAAGAAAAATTTCAATTCATTCAGATGGGCAGTTACTATAAATAAGAAGAAATCAAAGTGAGTTCTAACCGCTAAGTAGGGTACCCGTGATGAGCAATTATTATACTATGTGGTCCCATAAAATGTCTCTTGGTGTCATAATCATCAAGAGGTAATTTGGGAAAATAATTCTTTCACTTAAAAATAATTTTTTTTATTAACTGTTATATTTATTGGGGTGATACTGGTTAGTAAAAATTACATGGGTTCCAGGTGTACAATTCTACATTACATTGTCTATGTGTTGCACTGTGTGCTCACCACCCAGAGTGAGTTCTCTTTCCATCACCATATATTTGTCTTTCACTTTTAAGATTGGACATATCATGAATTAGATTCATCATTTCTATGATTATGATCATTTATAATATAGAATTTTAAGGTAATTTAAAATTATGCTCATTTGGGAAAAGAAATAGTTCAGAAATGTACAAAATGGTAAAAAAACAAACTACAACTTCTTTTGCCCTTAATGCCCTCTCCATCTACCATGAGAACCCTAACTCACTCACAGAGGTTACTAGTTTAGTTTGTACAAAAATCAGTCCTTCAAGACAGTTCTTTCAAAAACAAATTTTTTATTCATGCCTTGCTTAATTTTATTTTTTAAATATGCTATTTCACAGGCCAATGAATTGTTTGTGATTAGATTTAGTTTCCAATGACTAGATTCTATTTATTCTATCTCCCATCTTAGAGAGAATACATAAAATAATTAAAAAACAAAACAAAGTTTAATCCCAAATTCAAAGATGTTATTTCATCTGAGCTCAGTCAATGATGAAGTGGTAACATTAGCAAGGGAAATAAATCCTAATTTCTAGCTTGAATTATGTGCACTGGCCTCGTTATTCACAAGAACATACACATAAACATATTATCACAATAACACAAATAAAACCTACTTTAAAATGATAAATGAAAAATTCAATCCATAAATTACTGAAGAGACCTTTCTTATCTTTACCATTAATTTTAATCAGTTAATACTTCCTATAAAGGCTCTGAGAATAAAATTACAGAGAGGTGAATATTCTGTTAATCTTGTACCAATTTATCAATATCCTTCAATGTTGCCTTTAAAAAAGAGACTTAGGCCATGAAAAATGTGCTTGACTGTTAAAGCCCCATTTTGAGTCTGGATTTTATCATCAATAACCTGGAAAGCACACCGCTCAGGCTCTTGGTGTGGAATTCTATGTGTAAATTATTCCTCTAACACAGAAGATTCTCCCAGAGGATTACGTTATTCTTTGTGTCTCTGTCTCTCTTTGCCCCCACTCCCACTATAACACAAAGCAGTCTACCTCATCTATGTAGGCTTAAGGTAAAAATAATCCTTCACTATCTTCCTTAGATGCTTTAATTTAGCAATTTTACCTTACTATGAAAAATATTATTTCATGGAGGCAGAATTTTAAGAATTTAATCACTTTTACCTTGAAAATATGCCTTAAAGAACCCAAACACTGATAACATAAAATAGAAATCACCTTTTTTATTACTCTTTAGTAAATAAGAGAAATACTCTAATCTTTCCATTTTCCAAATATGCTCATTTTTACTAATAATAATTCCATTTCTGTGAAAGAGAATGGAAATATTCCAATCAACTTAAAAATTCCTAATTAACATAAAAAATTATGAAAGTGTTTTGGTGAACTGGCAGTTAGGAAATTATTGGTGACGAGAAAGGAGTGGCTTGGCTAGGGATACAAGCCAGAGAACAAGATGTTGGCAAGGGAGTAGGAGGTGTAGTGGTGAATGCAGCAAATGCACACTGCTCTGTAAGAGAAATGCAATGGCAGCTCCGTGGCGTGACAGTGAAGAAAGGTTCCTTAAGATGAGAAGAGTGGTTTCCTTCTCCTTCTTTTTTAAGTCAAGACAAGGAGGCTAATGAACAGCCTGTATTAAAAGGTCATGATCAAATAGTCAGTGAACACATACAATATATAACATAAAAGGTATGGTGAATTTATGAAAGAACCAGGTCACTTTGGCAGAACAATTTAATCATAACAGACATGAATTTTTTTCCTTAAAATGGTTATTTTGGTTGTTCTACAGTTGCCTATAGTGGGAAGCCTGCCTTCTGCTCAAACAACACTGGTTCAACAAGTTTTTTAATCACTAAAATAAGGTAAATAAGTACGACAGAGGAAAAATACTGGTTGAGGACCAAGCGATAATGATCTAGAAGGCACAGTGAGAGATACAAGAAAATAGAGACAAAAAAAAAAGACAGGTTAGAGATGTGATAGAAGCTAGGAGAGACACAAGAAAAGCAGCATTGAGGTCATAATTCTTGGTGAAAGAAATATAGTAACATTGTTTAGATATAAACCATGCTACAGGGATTGTGGTCCTTCAGTTCATGCTTTTTCTCCAGGGCACCTTACTCTATTCTGTGTGATTTTTTTTCTTAATCCTCTGTGGCTCTCTGGACCTAGGTACATAGAATTTTACAACTCAGTGCCATTCTTTTCTCCTTTAAATCCCTTTAAAATTCATTTTCTTCAGTTAAATCTACAGAAACAAAATATACATGCTATTATACTATATATATAGTTCAAGTAACTTACCAAATTTTCAAAAGTCACATGGCTTAT
>PVKE010045481.1:0-12602 GCA_004027555.1 Craseonycteris thonglongyai | reverse complement strand
CAAAATGTACCTCACAGAAGACCATTTTGATATATTCTCTTCGGCATGCCCAGTGATTTTTCAAGTCAATGCAAAGCATTATTTGGTCTTGGTGATTAAATTACCACAATGAGCAGAATTCTGGCACCAGCTGAACCCTGCGATTAGGGGAAAAGAAATATGAATTTTGTCTTTATTCATGTCAGTTAAAATCCAGCTGTAACTTTTGGCTAGGTGTAGACATGTAGATGAAGAAGTACTTCTAATTTAACTTTATCTTGTTATTTCATTACCCTTTTGCAGTAATGGCAAACTTTGTACAGAATTATAAATCAAGGCCAAGTGTTGCCTAGATGCCGTCATATAAAGATTCATTTAGTGTGCCCACAATCTTATGATCTACAAGGTGATTCATCACTTGCTATCCTGTCTTCCAACTGAGGAGCTGGAGGCTGCATACTAATATACAGAAGTCAATGCTGGGTGTGGAGCCTGGAAAGTCTTGCATAATATCCTTCTTGGGTCTGACTTTTAACCCATTGGCTGCAGGAAGGGCAGCCTTTCAGAATCAGTTACCTAAATACAGTGAATTTACCTGAGAAAGTGGTGAAATATAAAGTATAACAACCCCCTCCTCCCCTTGGCTGTTGACAGGTTTCCCAACACTACGGTTTACACGTGATCAGATAAGACAGACAGGAAACATCAGATGAGGGCCCCAGAGGAGAAGAACCTCAGACTCCTCAAAGCTCTTTCATGTATAAAACCCCATTCGATCCTCATATCATGCTGTATCCAAACAGGGAAGGTGTAGATGTCACAGAAGAGGCATTGATCCATTTTCTGTGCCCTGTTTCTTCTGTTTGTAACTATTTGTATGCATGACCATCTCTCCCTTTAGACTTGAAGGTACCTTGCCTTCCTGACCTCTAGCGTGATGCCTGGTATATGAGTTGTTTATTTGCCCAGAAGAAGGGTGAAAGTAACACAGAAGATCTGTAAAGAAGTGAGGATATCTTTTTAAGGGACAAAAACATTATTCTGGGTTTTGTTGCTCAGGCTGTTTGCTCTACCCAGATTCAGGAGAATGTTTTTTAGCATGATCTGGGCCCCACAGTCTCCAGCGATGGACTCAGATCGAGGACTCGCATCTCCTTCACAATACATTTCTCTCTAGAACATTCTCTTCTTTTTATAACAATGATTCTTTATTATAAGACATTCCATCTTTCTTTGTAGCTAGCCTACCAAAAGGGAAAGTGAATTTTACCTAAATTCTGGATAGAAATAGGTTAGAAATACTTAAGTAGCAAGAATTGAAGAGCTGTATTTCTGTTTATACTTTTATTCCTGACTATGGGGTTTAAGAACCCTTTGGCCTGAAAGGAGACCTTAATAAAAGCACACGTGACTACAGCGTTGTATCGTAAAGTGTACTGTCAGCACAGGCAGACAGACACATTTGCTGGTCACGGACGGAAGCAGGCTTGTTATACTGTGTGTGGCCAGTGGCATGTAGGCTATTGGCCTGCACCAGAAGTCTTGTTCTGTGCTTCACCTGAAGATTCGAGAGGTAAGACAGAGCTTAGGTGAGTGAATAGAGGAGAATGAAGAGGTAGCAGTTGCTACAATCAGCAGGGTTTCGTGTTTCATGTGTTAACACAACTAACAAAAATCTAGTGTGAAGTTGACTCTATTGACCAACATCATAACCCCTTTACAGATCTTTTATGTTACACTCGCCGTTTCTCTTCTGAGCAAATGTTTTGTTATATTTAATGTTTTCACTTACATTTATCTTTAGCATTACTTTTGTATTTATGGTTTCTCTCTGGCCGTTGTGAGCTCTCCTTGTTTTAGTTTTTAAGTGTCAATGATCAGTTCTCACTTTTGAATATAGTAGCTCCCTCCTTCTCTGAGGTTTTGCTTTGTACAGTTTGTTATCAGTGGTCAAATGCAGTCTGAAAATATTGAATAGAAAATTCCAGAAATAAACAATTCATATGTTTTAACTTGTACATCATTCTGAGAAGTGTGACAAGATCTTGTACCATCCCACTCTGTCCTACTCAGGATGCAAATCGTCCCTTTGTCCATCATATCCATGGTGTGCACACAATACAATAAAATATTTTGAGAGAGGGAAAGAGAGACAGAGAGAAAGAAGAGGGGAGAGAGAGAAAGAGGGGGAGAAAGACCACAGTTATATAACTTTTATTACCGTGTATTATTATAATTTCCTATTTTACCATATTATTAGTTGTTTCTAGTTTCTTACTGTATAGAGAGTTCCGTACTATTCCTGGTTTCAGGCATCCACTGAAAGTTTTAGAATGTATCCCCTGTGGGTAAGGGAGGCACTAGTGTACCATTTTGAATCTTGTTGAATTGGTGACTTGTTTACTGTTTTCTTACAAAGCCTTCCTCCCCTCTGGATCACAGAGTGGTTCCTTGGCAGTGTGAGGGATTCTTAGGTTGTGCTCACATGCACAGGAAAAACCTGTTGTGATGTTGGGAACTAGGGTGTGGGACTCACTCAGCTTCTGGCTGGAGCTTGCCTCCTCCTTTCTTTCCATATGCAGATGGTCATTGAATATACATATATCATCAGAAAAAGAGGGAAATGGCCTTACCTGTAGAGATAATATGCTAAGAGAAATTGCAGAAGTAATGAGATGGTGTAATATTGCAAATAATACGCTGGGCTTTGCGTAAGTGTAGTGTCAAAATAATTCTCAGTGTTATGACATGACACAAAGTAGAGATGAGGTGACATACAGTCCCTTCCTTCAAATCCCATGGCCTATCGAGGCCCATACTCATTGTTAGCATGTACGAAGGCCCTGGACTAGAGGCAGGGCAGGATGTATTTGATAACTAACAGTAATGTAAGAATCTGTAAAGAAATTGTGCAGGAAACCTGGAGGAGCAGTAACAGACTAAGACTGGAAAGTAACAGGTAATCCCCAATAAATAATGTCAATATATTTTTTTAATCCTTACATTAGAAAAAAATTTAAATTATATGTATATAACTAGTCAATAAGGTGGTATATTAAAAAATAACCCTAATTAATGAAAATCCATGAGATACCTCCACTTCTTATGTGGATCTAAATCTGCTAAAGGGCTTTTAAATCTCATTCCTTCGCTTTCGTGATAGGTGCACTATTGACAGACACCCCTTTTGACAAAACGTGTAGTTGAAGTTGCTAGAGAGACTGTGTGGAGTGAATAAATTGATCAGTAATTTTATGACATCTTTATTCCATTTAAGCTTCTATCTTCCTAATAATGTTCTTCTCAAAGATTGGGCTTTTCATGTAACTTCTTATAAAGACGTTTTAGGATTCCTATGGACCAGTGTGTACTTGTAGTAGCTTAGTGTGGCGGGACATTTGCGAGTCACCTAGAACCTGGGAGCTTCTTGGTTGCTCTGGATTGTCCTCGGGCAGTGCCAGACCCCACTCTTAACTCCAACAGGGCGAAGAGTCCTTTAAGACCCAGGGGATGAACCCCTCCAGCTGTTCCGCCTTTCTGGACTACCGTCCCTGCAAACCCAGAGTCCCCTGCTGGAGAGCCTGTGCAGCCTCTTCCTTAGAGCTTGTCCCTGAAGGGCGTGCATCTGTAGGCTGGGATAGCCACCTGGCCTGGGGTGTCCACAGCGGGGGGCGGGGGAAGCTCTTTGCAGAGACCAAACGAGTTCGGGTTGGAAGAGGAGGGGGCTTTCATTCACAGATAGGGCATGAGCTTGTCCCTGACCTACACCGACTCAAGGGCAGTGGCAGCACCACCATGTTACAATCCAATCATTCTGTGAATTTCTACCATGCCCTCTAGCGAGTAATAGTACTACTATTCTAAGCAGGGTTGATTTTCTTTCCTAACAGCTAAACTTGCTCTGGAGATGACATCAAATCAACTTCTAGAGATGCTTTGTGCTATGCTAGCACCAATAAAATAAAAATGTGTCATTTTCAAAGGTGCTTACTTTGAGGAACACACATTGAAATATATAAGATCTGGGATGTTTGGTAAAAGCAAGCAATCAGTTTTATACCAAATAGCATTTTAACAGAAAGAAAAAAATAAGTTAGTGCAAATTGGTAGTATTTATGGAATTTTTATGCTGTAAAGTGATGTGGTGTGATATATTCAGCCAAGAGTCAGGAAAACTGCACTTCAATTCTAGCATTTCTATGGAACAGCTGAATTATTTGGCTGTGACCTCTTTAAATCTCAGTTTTGATGTGTACAAAATGAAAGAGGTTGGAACAGATGTCTTCTAGGCATTTTTTCTATATTTGAAAGTCCAGGATTTTTGCACAAGCCATGTTCTGTCAGTTACATGTGTGACATAGCTATTCATCAAATCAAGGATACCATCAATTGTAAGCTGTACCATTAATTTGTGTACTGTTAAGAAGAGACATACTGCCTCTCATAATTTTAAAAGACTATTGACTGTAAGAAACGCTCCAGTTTTGAAATGTGAAAATAATTCTATTTTAGAGTCTCTACTATACAGCAATTCTTATCTAATTTATCTAAACATTCTTCACAGTGCCTTGCAAAGTACCTAATCCAGTCATTCATTTCTCCATTCAATAAATAAATAAATATAAACTTAGTGCCTACTGTATTTTGGCCAATACAACATACACATATCAAAATGTATTGAATAATGGAATTTTAACCTTTCATAGCACCAATATGCACACGAAGCTGGTGATATGATGAGAATTCAGCTCAAGAAAACAGCCAAGGTGGTCTCTTTTGAGAACAGCAGGATCACCAAAATCTTGATCTCTAATGTGGACATTTGCTCCACAGGAATTTGTATTCAGAAATGGAAGGCAGGTAAACAAGAATTCTCAGATCAGTTTCCTAGTAATCCAGGAACCCTGGTTACTTTTTCTACATTTCTATGAAAATCTTGTTGAAAGAAGCACTTCTTAATTCCATGATTCTGATGAAAGAAAGTGCTTTATAATCTGTCATTTCTTTTCCAGTAGCCATAAGGCAAGACATGAATGTTTTATGAAACACTTATATACTCTATCATATGAAACAATTTTACATGATTTGCTATGATGCTACCTTGTTAAATTGATTTATATACATGTAAATCTTTGTATTATCCATTTGTGTCTCATGGTACCCCAAGTCATAAAGAACCCCTTCAAGCAACATTTTGTAAGGAATGATACTTCCCTGGTGAGCTCACTCTCGGGGCCAGAATCTGGCCTGCAGCAGACAAGTGACAAATAAGGTTCATTCAGCCCTAATATCTTCATCTACAGAGCAAGTGCTGGGACCTTAGGAAGATGGCAACAGAATTGTAATAGTTGAGACTGCTTGAACCTATTCTATGTAATGGACACCACAGACAGTGATTTCAAGCCTAATTATATACAACGAACAATGATGCTCTGTTGCCCCCCAGGAAGGAACTGGCAAAGCCCCGAAGTCAGGGATGACTGAGAATGGTTTCCGTTCTTGTTTGGTCTGGATTTCCCTTTTTGAGCTGCTGTTGCCACATGGAGTATTTGAATATTTCTTATTGACCTTTTCCTTCAGTTCCTGTTCAAAGTACATTTTAAATGCAGGGTCCTGGTCAATCACGTGTCCAAAGAAACCCCTTTGCCCTTTCTTGCCAAAGCCTGCTCCTCCCAAGAATGGCTTCTTTCTGGTTTCACAGGGTCCCAGCTTCCTGTTTCTCTAGAATCTGAGCACTTTGTGTTTTCTGATCAGCTAAATCTCTTCTCCAAACTGGGGTGCAGAGAGGAATTCCACATACTGCCCTCTGGGGGTGAACTGGTCAACACATGGCTACCAAGACACTTTCTGAGTTGTGGTTCAAAGGTTATGTATTGCAGATGGTCTGCTCAGAGTTTCTGTGCGTATGTAATTTCATTTACTGTACTTTCACATGATCTGCAGTAGGATAACAATTTACAGTTTGTAAAATATGTTGCATAGGGCCATTTCTATCCAATCCAAGCATCAGATTGTAGTCAAAAACTTAATGTAAACACACACACATAAGTCAGTTTCCACTTACATTTTGACCTATGACCGCCCCCCCCCCCCCCGTCAGGAACATCATTGTAAGAGTAAGAATGCTTTATATTGGTTTCTCTCCTCTCTACGTGTCATTAAATAGGAACATTCCTGAAGCATCGTACTCCATATGACTACATTTTGAATATAAATTTCTCCCCAGTGGTCGTTTGGCTATGGAGCAATTAGCACAGACTATAAAGCAGAGCACTTGGAAGAATCTCCTTGAGGGAAACAGGATTACATGAGGGAAAGAGATTTATATTTTTCATTTAGTGATATTATTTTATGCAAGTTCATATCATCAGGCCTGTTAAAGGACAAGAACGTGAACTATGTCCTCCCTGAAGACAGTTGCTCATGTTTGCATAACATTTTCTGCTTTGAATAAACCGATCACAAGGAAGAGTCTAAGGAAGAAGCGCTCTAGTCCTCTGTGTGTTTACTTCAAGGCTCGCATTTTCTCTCCACCCTTCAGAGACCTGAAACACTGCAGAGCCTGCAATCCTTAAGTATACAACCAATTTTCTTTGACAGTCAGTTTCTGAAAATGCCTTTTCAAATCCATGACAAAAACTCCCAGTCTATTGGTAGGTTCCATTTTGTTAGCTTCCCTCACAAACCACAGGCTGCTGTGGGATCTTTGTATTTATTCATTCTGACCAAGTTGCAGGAGATTTCTGGGAGTAGAATGCATTTCAGAATGTGAGTGTGCACCAGCCAAGGAGGTTCTTTAATAAGCTATCTTATCACAAACACTTTTCAAATGTGTTTCAGCACAACCTGGACACAGTAGACTGAGTTTTGCATTTCTTGGCAATATGCTTGGTACACCTAATTTGAATGTCTATGTACAAGATTGAAAGAAATTTGGAGAAAAATTCTTGAACTTGAAACAGGACGAGCATTTGATGCCCAGTGGATGCACACATAAACTGGAAATTTTCTTGGAATCTTCATTCATCAGAAACTGTTATTAAGCCAGAGACTGTAAACAAACATACTCATTCCCTTTGATGGGGAGTGACAACCAGAGGGACAGTGGAGTTTCATAACAGAAATTTTAAGCATTGCCCTGTTACATAATTCAAATGGCATTTTAAAAAAGGAAGTTAAAGATGATGGCATGCTTGGTCACTTATACCTAGACCAGTGGTCAGTGCAAGTGGTACAAAGGGAAGATAGAGGCCTTTCTAGGTAAACTGAGGCAGTCATGGTGAAGTCCTAGGAAGACAAGAAGATAAGGCCCTCAAGTCAAAGAATCTGGAAAGCCCTCAGGGTGATGTCAGAGGCTGGAAATACTCTCAGTGCCCTGGAAAGAGCTGAGGGCATCTGATGCCTTTCAAGATAGAGTGGTTCCAGCCTGTCTCTGTATCCCCTCATTACTGCACCAGTGCCTCCATGGTAAATGTCCTGGCTGTCGCTGGGCGGAGTCTTTCAGAAACTAATTTGGCTATTTTATGCACCGATGGGCCTTGCATATTGTGCTGCTGGGAAAGGCACATACGCAGGGCTCATCCAGAACACTTGACAAGTGTTGTCTAGCAAAGACCCCTTCTGTAATGGGAAAGAAAGGCCTGGAAAAGCTCTGAAGGTCAGGTGCCTCCACTCACACTGTAAAGGTCTAAGAGGGGTAGGGATCTGGTTCTAAGATCTGCCACAAAACTGTCTGCTCAGTAGAAATAGACTCAGCACTTTTGTGACAACACATCTACCATGTCTTAAACAGGTCACCCCCGATTTCACCACAGAGGACAAACAACTGTTACTAAGAGGGCTGATGGTTTGGCTAAGGTGCTTCTGAGGTGAAAGAATGATGTGGGATATAGTAAGCAATGGGAAGGAGAGGAGAGAAAAAAAAAGGAGAAAAAAATTCATCCAATGCAAGTGGGATTCTTCTTAGTTTTAACCAATTAATTAACAATGTTAAACACGCCAGAAATGGGTGATCAATTATTTGGGTAATAAGAGCAGTTACTATATATTATCTAGCAGTTGGTAAGAAAGAAAATGGCATACTTCACTTGTGTTTTACTTCCAACTCTACTATCCCTGCAATGAGACTCTCGGTCAAGTCTCTCAGCTTCTCTACAGACATCAGTTTCTCCAGAATTAAATGAGAGCCTTCACTCTAAAGACTCCTCTAGCATTAATACCCTACGTAACCAAAAAAAGTGCAATGAGTCATACGTGGTGGTTAATTTTGTGTGTCATCTTGACACAGCCAAGGCATGCCCAGATATTTGGTTAAACATTATTTCTGCTTGTGCCTGTGTGTTTCTGGAAGAGTTTAGCACTTGAACTGGTAGACTGAGAAAGCACACTGCCCTCCCCAGAGTGAATGCACGGCAGCCAAACGGTTGAGGGCTTCAATAAAACAAAAATGCAGAAAAAGGGAGAATTTTCTCTCTGCTTGACTGCTTGAAATGCGATGCCAGTCTTCTTCTGTCCTCAGGCTGGGACTTATGCCATTGGGTGTTCTGGACCTCAGGCCTTCCGACTTGGATTCGAACTACATCACCAGGTCTCCCGGGTCCCCAGCTCCCGTGATAGAGTGTGGAATTTTTCAGCCTCCCCTTCTACAAGAACCAATTCTGTATAATAAATCTCTCTCTCTCTAAAAAGATCTATCTCCAACCTCATTACTCTGCTTCTCTGGAAAACCCTGACGAGCAACACAGTCTCCATTTGGGAACAAAGATATTGCTGAAGTCTAGCATTCTTGTCTCCAGTTTCACTGAACATAGTTTTAGGAACGAATTACTTGGTATATATTATTTTTGCTCCCTTCAAGTAATAATTGATTTTTTGTGGTTTGAAGTTAGACACATTCTGTGGCCGACAGTACGCTACATGCAGGCTTATAAGGAGATGCTTTTTGCAGTTAGCTCCTTGATGAGAATTCAGCAGGGGGAGCTCTTCAGCTGTGCCAACAGCTGTAGGAAGGGTATCTAAGCAGCAGGGTCTATGAGACTCAAGAAAATATGTCTCCCAGCGGAGTGGCCTGCTTCATAAGAAATGGGATGAGCCCTTGCCCGACACCCTGATTGTTTCAGCATTAGTCAGAGTATCAGCATATAGTATCAGCATATAGTCAGAGAAAACCGGGAACCCACATATCTGCCAAATCCTTCTTTACCTCTGTTCCTTAAAGGTGGCTGCCCCTAAATGTCAGGTGTGGGTGAGGTCCAGAAGGGCCAGAGGAGTTGATATGTAGCAAATATGGTTGCTTCCGCTGGCTCTCTGGGTCTTACAGCAGAAGGTATGGACTCACCGATGCAGGGGTGTAAAGAAGCATTGGGAAGCCATGTGCCTTGGGCTGCCAAGAAGGGGGCATCTGTCAGTGAGCTCTTATTTCTAGTTGTGCCAGCTTCTAGCTCATTCTGCTAGATGCTATAATAGTTGTACAAGTCCTCCTCAGATCTGCACCTCCACCTGATGCTTCTCAGGCTTTCGTGTGATTTATTCTATTTTTTACTTTCCTATTGGTTTGATGGAGGCTACCACGGGGGCATAGAGTGATGTTGGCCAAGTGATCAGTTTGCTCATGAGGCCTCTAAACTCTTGCGGTTGGTTTGGACTTATACTTGTCATTAAAGCAAAACAGGGATGCTTTGGTTTTTCAGGCCCACTTTTCTCCCATTTTTGTGCCTCATTGTCTGTGGAGCTGTGCCCATTCCTCCGTGTGTGCCGTCCCTGTGGTCCTGCGGCCTCCTTCCCATTCTTCCAGTCTGCCTGCAGCTCTCCCACAATGCTGGAGGCAATAGGCTGACTTCCTTGACATTGTGTGTGATAGTGACTTGTTTCCTTTCTCCAGGGACATCTGCACTTGAATAGGGCAAAATCTATTAATGCACAAGCAATTTCAGGCAAGCATCCAGGAATACTTGAGGGGCTCTTATAGAGAGAGGTTCATACTCATTCTTTGAATCACATGATGTAAGGGTTGTTACCCCCCCCAGTCAAACATGGCTGGCCCTGCTTCTTCCAACCTGGACATTTTGTAAAATTGCCTGGGAAATAGCCATTACAAATTTGAACTTACGATTCTGAAATATTGAGGGGTGATGGATCTTGTTGAGAGTATATGCAGAGCTATAGATCCCTACCCTAGTTATTAATAAGTATATATGTGCACATATACCCACATTTATATACTATTCTAAGAAGGTCACCAGACTTCCTGGAGCTCATCTTGAGTTAGAAAAAGTCTGGTATTTGCAGTAAGGAGACCTGGATTTGAGGCCCCCATGTGATCGTAGATGAGTTCTGTGCATTCCTCTAGATTATATCAAAACGTTGGATCAATCAGTGGTTCTCAACTAGGGATAGTGCTGAAGGGACGGTTTACCCTTCACATCCATCCAGAATATGTCTCATCTGTGGGACAGGCACGTGTGGCTTTGAAAATTATCCCCAGGAGAGGTGATATGCTCCCAAGGGGTTGAGAACCACGAGGCAAGTGGACCTCTAAGATTACCTCTGGCTCCAGTGCTCTACAACTCTTCGGTTTTGTTCCAGAAATTTCACTCCACAAAGTTGAAAGGCTACTCTGCCAAGAGCTAGTAGGGAGAAGAGAGTGTGTAGCATGACAGAGAAGGCCAAAAGCCTGGCTTTCCTCTTCTCACAAGTTTTTTTTTTAATGGCAGAAATTAGGAGGAAGCAAGCAGAACCCTTCTAGAATTCTCTTTTCCTTGGGTACCCATTGAATTGGAAGAGAATATATCTATTCAATCTTCAGAAGGTAGAGAATCAAATTTATCTTTATTTTTTGAAAACCTATGTACTCAGCATATTAGAGATACAAAATAATTTTTATTTTTGACTAAGTA
The DNA here is from genome assembly GCA_004027555.1 of Craseonycteris thonglongyai. NCBI lineage: Eukaryota > Metazoa > Chordata > Mammalia > Chiroptera > Craseonycteridae > Craseonycteris > Craseonycteris thonglongyai. The sequence continues at coordinate 1,728 of PVKE010045481.1, read as the reverse complement.
AAAAATTTTTTATTCATTACTTTTTTAACCAAATCATGTCATGAACTCCTGTTGTTCCATTCCGGTTGAGAATTACTAATATTGTCTGAGGTTTTATTTTGCTAAATTCATTAAAATAGATATTAATTCACTGATTAGTGGAAATTCAAGAAATATTTACTAAGCTCTTGTTATGTGCTTGACACAGTAGAGTTTTCAAAATAATGGAGCTTTAAGGAGAGTTTATAGTCCTGTGCTAAGACTAAAAACCATATGTAAATGCTAACTACTGAAAAAAGAAACCATTATAGTCCGTTTACGCTTTCTCTTCCCATTCCAGAAAGGGGGATATTGACCTTTATAAAATAAAAGACAATTTTAAATATCCTTTATTATCAGTGTTCCCTGGTTTGAACCCTTCCCGCCCTCCCACCCTGAGAATTTTTTCTGGCTTACTGTTCTTGTGGCTTCTTGTTGAAGGGCCCAGGCACGCACACGTGCTTTAGGTTGGAAAAGCAGCCCACTTTGTGCTCTGTCAGAAGGTAAGTGTCGTACAGCTGAGCCAGCTGCACCAAGTGCTTTCTGTCTCTGTTCACCACTGCATGACATAACTCTATAATATAGAGTCTAGATGCTTACAGAGGGCAATAACCACACACACCAAAGGCATCAATAGAATAGATATTAATAAAATTGATGAGATTACATATTGCTTTGTCAATGCTCTAGTTCAAAATTAGTTCATTCAGGAGAAGATGAAATTGCTTCAAATACTGAAATCCTCCCTCAGAAACTTCATAACTGCGTATGATAAAAGACTACTTTTCTTTTATAGTGATAGTTGTATTTTTTATTTAAATCCTCCTGGAGGGAGTAATAATAATAAAAATACTACTGCTGGATATTCTCTATGTGTGGGCTCTGCGTTGGGCACTTTAATATTGACTTATATTACTTGACATATATTGAACATTTTCTGCTTTAGGTACTCAAGTAATCAGCTTTATTAGCTTGAAACTATTATTGTCATTCTGCTCCTTTTATAGTTGAGAAAATTCAGGCTTAGAGCGATTAAGTAACTTATCAGAGGTTGTTCAGCTGATAAATGGTGGAAAGCTAGGATTCTAATATAGGTTCTCTAATCTTATTTCTAATTCAGCCCTCACAGCAATCCTATACAGTAGTTATGGGCATTTTCATTTTACAGATAAGGGCACAGAGTTAGAGAGGTGACTCTGATAATGTCATAGAGCTAGTAGATGGCAGACCCAGGTGTGGGATCCGATTAGCCTGACTCCTAAACAGTGTCACTATGCCATATTGACTAGCCCTGGACCTGAAACATGTTGCAATGTAAAAAGGGAGGGCTTACAATCTCAACTTTCAAGAAAAGACATTTATGTTGGTTTACTTAATAACTTTCTTACTTTGAATTTCTATGTCAGAAGAAAATGCTTGGTGCCTGAAGAGTTTCTAGAAAATGTATGACATTTTTTAAAGATTTATTTTTATTGTTTTTGACAGACAGAGAGAGAGAGAGAGAGAGACAGAGACAGAGAGAAGGGGGAGGGCCCAGAACAGTCTCTATAGTTGCACATCATTGGTTTTTCCAAATAGTTTCATTCCACAGGTGGGAGTCGGGCTGCACAGGGCAGGAACTGGGCCGGGGTCTTCACCCCGGTGAGAACTGAAGTGGGGACACTCCCCAGTTCACCATATGGTTCCACAGGGGCAGGGGCCGAGATTCGA
>PVKE010045480.1:0-12601 GCA_004027555.1 Craseonycteris thonglongyai | reverse complement strand
CATTATGATAATTTATGAACTAAGTATATTACTCCATATTACAGGCTCAGACACTGAGACTGATGATACTTAGCATTATTCATTATGAATACATATTAGTGAGTGATGGACCTAGAAATCACAAAATTTAAGAACATATAACATAGAGGGCATATCAACATTCTTACTTCGACATGAAATTAATGACAATATCAATAAAAGCATGTTGTAATAATAGAATTGCAAAATCTTTCTCATACAATTTAATCTATATCTCCTCTTATCCCAAATATTTCAAGACTTTCTGATTCTTTGGATTTAAATTATGCAATATTTATACTGAGGCACTCAATATTCTTTTTTCTACATACCTATTAGAAACTTCTTTTTCAAATTCTACTATTTCTAGAAATCTGTGTGTATATATATATATATATATATGTATATATATATATATACATATATATATATATATATATATATATATGTATATATATACACAGTTTTGAATTCCTTGATGTTTCAATGCCTGATATATCACATATTAAAAGTAAGAGGTAATTCCACACTAGAGGTGTCCTCTCCCAATGGTTTCTGTCTTTAAGCATCACTGCAATTATCAACTCTCTTCAGAATGTATTAAATCTCTTCCTATTAACTTGTATTTTAACCTGTTTAGTTCTTGTCCATAGCTTAAAGATGATAACATTCATATTATATGAGGAATTGCAAAAAGAAATAATGATACCCTATTGGCTAGCCAAAATAATAAGTTGTAACACAGTATCATGAAATTTTGTGTTTGTGTGTAGATATAAATATAGATATAGATGATATAGATATTTGTATGTATATATTATAAAAATGTATATATTCTCAAAATGAATCATGATTCCAAGAGAATTATATCGTATGTTAGTGTAAATAATTATCTTCAACCTCATGGAAGCAGTTTTTACTCCTAAAGGCTTCAACTTTGTCCAATAACTTCATTTCAGAAGTGAGCAATTGTTTTATATCTGTGTAGACAAAAGACACATTTAGTAACTTTAACATTTACTGACTTTACAAAGAGAAAGATTATCAAAGGTGATTTCAAGTCTTCATATCTTGAAAACATAAAAAAGCTTGAAGCCTTAACAACAATGTTAAACACTGTCTTTTTTCTATGCTTGAGGACTGAATTCTGTTAATACTGAACTTCATCAGAAAATAATGGGTCTCTACTTAAGGAAACACAAATATGTATTAGAAGCAAAGTGTCAAGTAGAATAACAAGTGCTTTGATCCTGAACATACATTTGTATTTCCCCAGCATAGATAAATTTGCATTTGACAAAGTTGGTTTTCCAGTATTCTTAAAATGTTCGTTTTTGTCTCAGAGATTAGGAAATATAAACAAACAAAACCCTGTTTTGACAGATGAGGAAAAGTATTCTGTTTTATGGTCTTACTTGAATAAGTAAAAATAAATGCTTTATTACATTGCTCTCTAGGTTGCGATATCTGTTTTCCTTACTAAATCTTTCAATTGAAATCCTTCCAAGTAAAGACAAAATACTTAAGCAAACCTTTCATGCATTTAACAAAATGCAAGAATTAATGAATTGTACTTAATACCACGTAAAATTAATGAATAAATGCAAGTCAAAAACCATCCAACATTCTGAACCAATTGTTTCAGGGGTAGACTAATCAGGCATTACCTTTGAGCTAAATTTAATTCCTAGAACAGCATTATTACTTCATATGGTAGATATATACTGGAGGATCAATTATTAATTCTGCTACTGATATTTAGTATACTGTAACTCAAAAGAATCTAGAATCTATGCATAGGATATAAAATATCCAACACTTAGAAAACAAATTTTGGTGAATGTTTACAGTCTGAACATCAGAGAGGTGTCTGTGATATAAAATTAGCTTTAAATAATCTTTTACCCTATGCCTGTATATAAACTATTGTGAATCTTAATTTTGTTGCTGTTGCTGCTGTTATTATTTAGGAATGTCCTGGACAATTTCTTGGTGCTCTACCTTCATAAAAATTAAAGATCTATAGCTTTTTACACTCTTTCTCCTGATATTGTTGCAAAAGTCTGAACTTGACTTAGGCTAAGAGCAGCTGCAGCTCAATTAGTGCAATCCTCTGCCAACTTGGGTTTAAGGTGTTCCTTTAACTTGATTGTCCCTTATACTGTGCAGTCATCATTGCTCACTGATAAGATTCCACACTCTAATTAAATAAGTTTATCTCCAATGAAATTCAATTATAAATCTTCTTCACACATTTCTATCCATTATTATAATGTTTTAAACACTGGCATAAAGTCCATATCTTCTTAGCTTCTGTATGAGAGATATTCATACATTAGACATCTATTGGACATATTTTTTAAAATCAAATTTTATCTTATTTTATTAATAGATTCTATCTTATGATCAAAATAAAAACTTAAGTAGATTACACCATAGATATCACAACTCCTTCCTAGAGTAAGATCTAATATCACAATGGTAACTTACTCTACTCATAAGAGATTGACAAAAATCTGAAGATAGATATGTACTTTGGGGGTAAATAAGGACTGTGGAATGTTTTGAAAGCAAGGGAGTTTATTTACTTCAGCAGGAACCTCAAAAATATTCAACATATTAAACAACTCTAAAGGATAATAATTTTTATAAAGGAGGTGGCTACTATGAAGAAACACAACCAGGATATGTGTGAGGGAAGGGGAAGAGAGATCTAACATAGAGAATATAGAAAATACCCTAGATAATCATTATATGTCAAAGAGGCAACTAGCACTAAAATTCTGGCCTCTGGTGGAAGGCCATACTCAGTTCCGGAATAGGAAAAAATGAGACATCTGAATACACATTATACAAAAATAATCTCTAACAATCTGAAGGCACCAGATGATCTCAAATGACCTTTGATATTTCACATGAGTTTATCTATCACAGCAAGGTCAAACGGCCACTATACTCAACACTGCTGAGGAAACCTTACAAAGTTGGTGAGCATGTCTCTGGGGCATTCTTCCTATGTCACCAGCATAATGCTGGTAAAACTATCAATACAAAATTTGGACAAGAACCCAAGAACACCTCATGATTTTTTTTTTTAAACTTCCAAATGAATATCATACAACTGCAGCCTGCAATGCTTATATATACATAATATAATTAATACTTACATAGTCTCATTGTGAGCTAAACCTCTTCCTCACTATATGTCTCTGGCACTGAAAATGTCAAATATTTTATATGGGAAATTTCAACCTAAGCATCAATTGACAAGTTTACACATTAAAGAGTTGTAGTAACACTTGGAATTTACTCAGAAACTTCCTCACTATAGCTTCCCCAATCTAACAAATAAACAAAACAAAACAGAAATAGAAACCTAAACTAAAACACATCGTTGCAGATCACTCCACACCTGTTCTACAAAAGATGTTCAAGAAAAGAGTACCTTCAAACTCACTTAAGAAATCCTACCAGGTAGAGTCAGAATCTATCAAAGCAGTGAATTCCCAAGGTATTGATTCTTAGATCCATATCTCTTAATTAAAGCACCATAAATGATCCTGGGATCACAGCCAATAAAGTAAAACTTTAGAATTCTTAGGAATCTCCCAAAATGTGTGTGTGTGTGTGTGTGTTATTGAAGAGGAAATACTTTCTATGGCCTCTCAAGATCAAGTAGAAAACTTTTTGAAGCTTATATTCTGTCTAAGAACCAAAAATCATGTTGCATAGGACTGACACATCAGGCAATCATGATTTAATCTGCCTACCATTGTTTTTGTTTCCATCGATATTTGTTTTTTGTACAATATTTTAAAAGATCTTATATTGCTACTAGATCATTGTTACATCTTTACTATGATACCCATAACCATATTCTGAAGGTTGATATTTACTTTTCTAGTCACACAAAATATCTGGCTAAATTCCCATTTTATTTGGCCAAAATGGACAATCATGTCAATTTTTAGGTTTGTACCCTTTTCTCTCTGTATGTCACACAGCTCCTATTAATACTGTTTGCTTGTAATAAAACCAGTTGGTTTCATGAGTAAGTATAGTAACTTAGTTACTTTCTATATGGCAAGCACCATAACAGAGAAGATAATCAAAAGTCAAAAATATCCCATCATATCACATGTAGAAATAGAAGTTACCAGTATAACAATAACTCCTATGCTCTTTTAGCAGGAGCTACTAAGTTAGCATTTTAATGTGACTTCTATAAAATTAAGTTTGAAAAATAACTGATGAAGAGATGACACAGTTTAAAGTAGTCTCATATTTACAAATTTTACAATAAAGACTCAGTGTAACTTTTCTGATTCAGACCTACTAATTTAGATTTCTGTACTCACAAATATTATTGCCCCACACCTGCCCACATTTGTATTGTTTGATGTTAAACCCACACAATACTATACAACAATCTTAAAAGAGTGTTTTGCCTAAAAACACTGGGTAACCACAAAATAATGTTATTTAATACAAGACACAAATATATTTTGGCAAGATCTGGCTGTGGAAAGATAGCTGAAGCTCATTACTCCCCTGAATTGCTCACACATGGGACAGACCCGAACTATCAGAGCAAGGGCATTAGCAATTGAGCTGAGATTTGAACAACCTCTCAGAAGCTAAAGCAAAACTCACATTTTAAACTTAACTGGAAAGATTTTCTGCTAAACTAAAAAGCTCAATGATCCCCAGAGAGTTATAACAGGATTCACTGGTAAACAGCATAACATCAATGTTTTCTAGGATAAAATTTACAATTAAAACAGAACAACAAAACAGGAAATGTGATCAAGTCTCAAGGAAACCTGGGATGATGCTGATATTGAAATTGTTGTAAAACAGAGACATTAAAAATATTCTTATAACTATGATAACTCTGGGATAAAAGCAAATATGCCTGAATAAGTATAAGGAGTTAGTTTCAGAGAAATAAAAACTATAAAAAGAACAAATGAGAATTTTGAAAATGAATAGTAATATATATGAAATAAATTTTATTAGATGAGCTCAATAGAATAGATGTGGCAAAGAACAGAATTAGTGAACTTAAAGAGAAATCAGTAGAAATTCTACAATGTAAAAAAACAGAATTTTAAAAAGAAAAAGGAAAAATAACAGTTCAAAAGCATACAAAAAAATATCAAAAAGTTAAAATGAACATGACATCAAACTTTCAAAAGAAAAAAAAAGGTTGGGGAGAAAAGTATTTACAAATGATATGCCAAATGTTTCCAGATTCATCGAAAGACATAGATTTATACACTGAAGTTACTCAGTGAACACAAAATGTATAAACTAAAAAAATTAAATACCAAAAGACATCATTACAAAAAATAATAAAACCACAGCTTAAGAAAATATCTTGAAAGCAGCTAGTAAAGAAGGCTGTATTACATATTACAAAATAACAATAATTTTAATTACCACAAATTTACTTGCAAAACCATAGAAAGCAGACAATAATAGAAGGGCATCTTTAATATAAAGAAATAAATTAACTATGTATCAAGAATTTTATATTCAATGATATTTTCTTCAGGAATAAAGGCAAAATTAAAAAAAAATGGCTGGGACAATCCTCCCATGTGGGGGGCCTCTGCTTCAGCCCCCAGCTTCAGGGGACATGCCTCTCATGCTGGAGGACCCTGCCTGGTTCATGCCCTGTGTAGCCCTCTGCCCACCTGTGCAACAAACCTATGTTGAAAACTGATGATGTACTACTATGGAGACTGCTCTTGGCCCTCCCCCTTTACTCTATCTCTGTCTCTGTCGAAGCAAAAAAATAAATCTTTAAGAAAATACTAAAATGATATACCTACATATAACAAATTAGTATTACTGCTTAGTAAATTTAACCAAATAGCCAATTAGGCTAATGGAGGTCTCCTCAATTGTGCAAAGGTAATAAAAATAAATTAATGACCTAAGAAGAAAGAAGTAGTTATTTTTAATTGTTTATAATTTATGCTTACAAAAAAGAAAAAAATCCAGAAAGTCTACTTAATACCTACCAGAACCACCAAAACTAAGAAATGAATTTATAAAGGTGACAGGATATAAAAATAATATATAAAAATCAATATATAGCCTTTATACTATGGTTGTTACAAAATTATTAGAAAATTATTCAGGGGAAGCTGGGATGGCTCAGCGGGTTAAGTGCTCACTATGCAGACCAGGGATTGAATCCCAGCCCCGGACCAGGTGAACCCATATGCTGAACTCGGGTGTGCCCCAGTTGAGTTCTTGCTGGGGCCTATGCGGGAGGCTCCTGGCCCAGTTCCTGCCCTGCACAGCCCCATGCCCACCTGTGGAGTGAAACTATATGGAAAACTAATGCTGTCAACTATGGAGACTGCTCTGGGCCCTCCCTCTTCTCTCTGTCTCTCTGTCTGTCTGTCCCTTTGTAAAAAAAAACCAGTAAATAAATAAATAAATCTTAAAAAAAAGAAAATTATTCAATGCATAATAGAATCAATGGCATTAATACCTGGAAATAAATCTAATGAAAAGATGTCTAAATACCAGTCACCTCAAAACTACAAAATACAGAAATTAAATATATGTACAAACTAAAATAAATGAGAGGTTATGAAATGTTCATGAATTAGAAGGATCTATTTTTGTTAAAAGGACAAATTTTCCCCAAATTACATATACAGTAGATGCAATTCTATAGCAAAACAATTCTAACTTTTTGGTAGATGTTGACAAGCTGATTATAAGTTATAGGCTTAATTGAAGACAATATGGAATAACCAAAGAAATTTAAAAACAAAATGGTTGCAAGACTTAATCCATCTGTTTTCAAATTTACTATAAATGTACACTAATCAAGTTTATTTGATATTGTCAAAAGACAGACTCATAGATAATTGGAAAAGAACAAAAATTCTACATCTCTGGTCACATATATAGTCAATTTGTTTAAAGTATATTTTACGGCAATTTAATAGGGAAATTAAAACCAACAAAGTATGCTAGATCAACTAAATACTCATAGAGAAAAAGGCAAACATCAAATTTTATCTCACCCCATAGAGAATAATTGAGTCAAAATGGATCACTGGCCTACGTTGAAAACCTACAAGTATAAAACTTTCACAAAGATGTAGGAAAAAATTTTTATCTTGAAGTAGGTAAAATTTTTTTAAACACAAAATTAACAATCCGTGAAGTGAAACAAAATGATAGATGATAGATATAGATGATAGATTGATAGATAGATAGATAGATAGATAGATAGATAGATAGATAGATAGATAAATAGATAGACAGATGATAGGGAGACTACATGAGCTGACCAAAAACTGTCATTAAAATTTATTTGCCTCTTTTCTTACAAAACACTGAATGATAATATTCCCTGAAAAATATTTTTTGAACAGTGTCAGATGATAAAATATATTTATAATTAATTGAAGTTTCTAAGCATAGTTACCAAGAATGTTACTCCAATATGTTCATTAAACTTCAGTCTTCGATCAAGGTGAACTATCTCACTCACTTCACCCCAGAAGCTTGTTCGTACTTGTACTTTGAGTAGAAGATATGGGCTCCTTCCCTCTTTCTTGCCTATGTTCTCCTCCACTCATAAAGCTGTTCCATATGCTTCCAGAGTTTAAAGATTATACAGACTTGAATATCGCCAAAGAGATAATCTAGTAAAGAGAATTAAGACTAAAGAACAAATAGCAAGAAAATATTTGTATGCGCTTTTTTAAATGTATAGATATATGAAGGTAATCTAACAGCTGGCGGGATTAGTGACATTTGTTTGGAATGAGTTCAAAAGTCTGCAGAGGGGAAGCCGGGATGGCTCAGTGGGTTAAGCGCTCACTTTGCAGCCCCGGGAACTGAGGATCGAATCCCGGCCCCGGCCCGTGTGGACCCATGTGCTGAACTGGGGAGTTCCCCCAATTCAGTTCTCTCTCTGTCTCTGTATCTCTCTCTCTCTCTCTGTCAAAAACAATAAAATAAATAAATAAATAAATCTTAAAAAAAAAAAAAAGTCTGCAGAGAGGCCCAATTAGTACTATATATATTTGTAAGAAAAAAAGGATAAAATAGGAGAATTGTAGCATTTTCCCTCAATTTTTAATCAGTAAAAGTCAAGCCAATGTCTCAAGTTTGCCATCTATTATCATACTGATTGCTCAATGTTGCATCAACTCAATATATTGAATTTCTACCCCTTTCTCAGCAGGAGTTCTTCTGATGAGAAATTAGAAGATATTTAATTACTAAATATTTCAAGGTGCTTTTCAATTGCAAACATTACAAAAACTATGCTAATGTTCATTTTAAAACTGTCTTTCAAGGTATTTGTCTACCAAATTTACTACAAGTATATAGTTATATACATATATGAGGACGGGGGGGTTAATCAGAAATATGGCCTTTTCCTGTCACTGTGAATGAATCTTAGCTAGATGTGTGCTGCCTTGAAGGGATCCTGTGTTTTGTGAGATATCTAAGCTTACTAATTGGCCATAAATAAATCTACCCTGTGTGGGGGTTTTCTTAAACTGTGAAAGATGCTTTACACTGTGAAAATTTGATGCCATTTTAAAATGCCAGCCTTAGCCAATGTAGTTAGTGAGGCATAATTAGACTTTCAGAGGGTGAAAATAAGTTTAAAACAACAACAACTTTACATTCTGAGAGCATTACAATTTTAGTGACAGGACCTAAGAGTACAGAGCATGACATCAAAATATGCATGCTGAACTTTAGATTAAGGTCAGCATACTCCAAAAGAGACTGATACTGTAGCAATTTCTTGTATGACACATGCATGCACCCAGTTCTCTGGTTGTCAGGATTTGTGAGAATTGAGGTGATAACCCAGAAGAAAATAAAAGAAACAAAGGCAGAGGACCCAAGATTGTTTATTTAGAATGCTTCTTTTACTTTTAAGTTTCTTTTCAATTAAAAAAATGTATTTTGCTTCCTGATTCAGAGTGTAGTATGTGATTACTATAAATTATTTAAAAAAATAAAACAATATAGTTTAAAACTACAGAACCCTTCCATATTTCTACCAATGAAGCAATGAACATGAATTTTTTTTATCTTTCAGTAATCTATTTTCTTCTATTATATATAACGGTAATGAGTACAGAAAATATTTCACTTTCATTTCTTTTTACTAAATGTCATTAAGCAATTTTCCCCACCCCACCCCTTCTCTGGAGTATAACTTTGAAACATGTGTGATGGAATGTTAATTTGGAAATTTCCTGTGAATGTCTGAGGTAGCATAGGTACCAGATTCCAGAACAGGAAAACAGGCCGAAATGCAAATTTCCAAGTAAACAGCTCAGTAATTTATTTTCCAACACTTTTGAAAACCCTTACTTAGATGGAGGACAAAGAACAACTAAAAATGGGTTTTAAAACTGTGTGTTTCTGAAGATATGTTCTTGAAAATTATTAAACATGCTCTGAAATCCCTCCAAACCCAAAATCAACTGTCATCATCAAGAAATAAAGGATGAAGGTGACTTCTGACCAAGATCTTAATGAAGGGGCCTTCCAGAAGATCACTTAGAGAATTGGACCTGGTGCCCTGCAGTGACAGCCCAACCAGGAGTGGTTCTGCACACTTGTGTGTGGGTAAGATGCCAAGCTGTGACTACTAGCTGTTTCTGGGAGCATGGTGGGCAGAGAAGAATGAAGGCTTTGGGAGGGTTGCGACTGACTTTGGCAATAACCACACTTCCTTCTAAGTGCTACAAATAATAACTAAAACATGAAATGCAGAGGCTAGTTATAGAATGCAAGCCAGCGTCATGTTAAAATAAAAATTTCCTCAGAATATCTGCTAGGCTGAGATGGCAGGACCATAAAGTAGTTCTATGTCAGATGGAAGGAAGGAAGGAAGGAAGGAAGGAAGGAAGGAAGGAAGGAAGGAAGGAAGGAAGGAAGGAAGGAAGGAAAGAAGGAAGGAAGGAAGGAAGGGAGGAAAAGATCACTCATTTAGGGGAGAAGGATATGGCAGATAAAATACTGACACCACTTCAGTGTAAGGAGCTTCCGCAGCTCCCAACGAAATACCGACTAGAAAAAACAGAGGTGAAATGAGAACTTGGCTATATGCTCTTCTCTTCTCACCCACTACCACCATCTTTAAACTCTGGGACATGGGTAAGAAAAAGCTAAGAAGGCCCATATTAAAGACTGACAGACAGACACACATAAACAGAGCTATGAAAGTAAATAAATATATATACATATGAAGGTTGACTGGAAAGTTTCCATGTGACCATTCTCATTATATTGACAATATCTGAGTTTTTTCTGGACAGCCCTCATATATATATATATATATATATATATATATATATATTTAGCTCGTAGATAAACTTAGATGATAATTCTTGTTCTTCTGTGAGTTTCTTGTGCTCAGATCTCCTGCAGTAAGACCTCTGTTTATTTACCAGGTTTATAAAAAATGCTATAATGTTAGTTTTATGAAGTAATTCAGTCTGTAAAAATTATTATTTCCATAACAGCTATAAGTTTAAATATTAAAATCATTTTAACCAAATATTGTATTCTAATTATTGACAGAATTCAGGAGAAACAAAATTTACACCTAATTTTGAATAAAATTCCTGTATCTATTTGTTTATAATATAGATTCAAAGTAAAACAAATTTTCAGTTTTAAACAGCAATGCAAATTTTAAAATAAATGTTCATACAAATATTGTCCAAAATAGTTTAGATTATTGATGAAAATATTAAAATATGTGAGTATAGCACAATAATTTTTTAAAATTGGATTTTTATTTTATTTTTAGTTACTCTATGAAGTTGATTTGGAAGATGTGTCTTTTTTTTCCAAGTGAACAGAAGTGACAGTTATAATTGATCTAGATGGCCTAAATGTTCCTCTCAGTTTGACTAAACTTTAAAAAGCTTTTTTCCTGATTGATAGACACCTGACTTCTCTTTTTCAAGGGTATTTGATTTCAAAACTTGAAATAGCAAATTTCTCTCTGCCCATTTGAGATGTAAATCTTCTTCCAGGCTCTTGACAGTTTTCCAAACTAGAAGTCTTTCTCAAGGCCCTGGGAGATATTTCTTTGAAATCCAATAAAGAAAACCAGCCCTTATTTTCCTGTCTCTGTGGGAGGATAGGAGACTAACTTTTAAAAGCACCAAGTAACTAACACTGATAGCACAATCACAATGACCAAAGGCCTTCCTTCTGGTACTTTCCCACTAGCTCACTCCAGTACTTAAAACTCCCAAGTTTCTTGAGTTGTTAGATCTCTCTCCCCCATTGCAGTAGTCATGAACAACGTTTATCTTGCTTGTTTAACTTATCTGGTGCATTCCCCCCCCCCAAGATATAAGGTAAAAATAAACTCAAGAGTCTATTGGTGTTTATTTCTGCATGTTTCCTTGTTTTAGTTTTGGGGGATGTATTCACTTAAAGGGTTTGAGTGTAGCTGAACACTTACACCAGGAGATATGAAAATTTAAACCATGGAATATTATGAAATGTGGATGGGAAAACATCTCTTCAAACATTTCACTCTCTGCATATATGGTGTATGAGATTGTTAGCTGTGCTTAGATCATAAAATATTGCAATATATAAAGGCAGGCAAAACAGAATGTAATGTTTTTCTAAGCTCTTCCTTCAGCAAAATCTCCCTAGAAGAACCAAAAACAATGCTTTCATTAACAAAAAAAAAGTTAGGGAAATTAACCCTCAAATATTGCAAACTTCTTGACATGTGGCTCATGTGGCTAATGTACAACTCTATGATTCTCTCCATTTATTTTTCAAAATCAATCCTGGAAACCACTTATCCTATTCCTTTTTAATCACAAAAGAAGTAGTCTGTGCAACCTTTTTTTCACAGATGCTATTGTCTGACATAATAACAAGTGTAAAATATTGATGAAGCCAAAACTATATTCTCTCTTGGGCAGGAATTTTCAAAGCTGGAAGCTCAAATTAGGCATAGCCTCCTCTGGCCTTAATTATTTCTCAAGCTGCAACCTCCAGAGCTCATTAGAGTTGCTGATTCATATTTCTTGGTGAACAAAAAAAGCATATCAAAGGCTAACTCACCCTGTGTTTCGGTAAATAAGATGTGGGAAGTTCAAATACACAAGATGTCTAGCCTGATTTCCGCTTGACCACAACTATTAAATAGAACAGTAGCAAATGTACAGTCAAGATGTTTGCCCTTGACAAGAGAATGAGATCAATGCAAAGGTAGTAATGATTCTGTCCTATTATCAAAGGAAGATAGAAAAAGCCAGTTACCCTCTTGAGCTCACATTCACTGCCAAATTGAAGGGGAAAACAACACTAAAACAAGGAACCAAACAAACAGACAAAAACCAGCAGCTTTAGTCCTCTGAACAGAGATGTACATTGCATTCTTAAATCATTTAGTTACTCATTATTCTTCCATCATGAAGAACTGTGACCTTTATTCAATAACCACTTGATATTTTTAATGAGCAACCATTTTTTTTATTTTTAAATTTTAGGGAAACAAAAATTGTTTTGAAGTCTCAACAGAAAACTGAAGTTT
>PVKE010045479.1:0-12603 GCA_004027555.1 Craseonycteris thonglongyai | reverse complement strand
GGTCCCTGGCGCTGCAAAGTGAGCGCTTAACCCACTGAGCCATCCCGGCTTTCCCTTTTGTAGTTTTTTAAAGGGAAGCTTAGATGACTGATTTTAGATCTTTCTTCCTCTCTGATATATATGCATTCAACACTATAAATTTCCCTATAAACACTGTTTTCACTGCACCCCACAAATTTTGATAAATTGTGATTCATTTTCATTTGGTTTGAAATACTTTTTAAATTTATTTTGAGATTTCTTCCTTGACCTGTGTATTATTTAGAAGCATGTTGTTTAGTCTGAAAACATGTTGGATTTTTTGTCTATCATTCTGTTATTGATTTCTAGTTTAACTCAATTGTGGTTCACAAGCAGACACTGTATGATTTCTAGTCATTTAAATTTGTTGTGTTTTATGGCCCACTATGTGTTCTGTCTTGGTGAATGTTCCACATGGGCTTGAGAAAAATTTGTATACTGCTGTTGTTGGGTGAAGTAATCTATAGATGTTCATTATATACAGTTGGTTTGTTGTGTTGTTCAGTTCAGCTATATTCTTACTGACTTGCCTATAGATCTGCCCATTCCTGATAGAGGGATGATCAAATCTCCAACTATAATAGTGACTTCATCTATTTCTCCTTGCAGTTCTATCAGTTTTTGCCTCATGTATTTTGATGTTCTGTTGTTAGGCATGTACATATTAAGATTGCTGTGTCTTACTGGAGAACTGACCTCTTTATCATTATGTAATGTTCCTCTTTATCACTGATAACTTTCCTTGCTTTGAAGTATGTCTATCTGAATAATATACCTACTTCTGCTTTCTTTTAGTTAGTGTTAACATGACATATTTTTCTCCATCCATTTAATCTATATGTATCCTTATATTTAAAGTGGGTTTCTAGTACATAACATATAATCTTGTTTCTTGATCCTCTCTGATCATCTTTTTAATTGGTACATTTGAAGCATTTACATTCAAAGGAATTATTGCTATAGTTGGACTAATATCTATCATATTTGTTACTATTTTCTATTCTTTTCCTTGTTCTTTGTTCTTAGCTTGTCTTCTACTTTTTTTATGCCTTCTGTGGTTTTGAGCATATTATATAATTCCCTTTTTTCCCTTCTCTTAACATATCAATTGTGCTTCTCTTTTTTGCTTTTTAAGTTGTTGCCCTAGAGTTTGCAATATACATTCACAACCATTTCAGTCCACTTTTAAATAACAGTATACAGATTCCTAGGTAGTGTACCTTATAACAAAATGATATTAATTTATCTGTTTTGTCCCTTATTGTTGTCATTCATTTTGCTTATACATAAACACACACACACATATACCCTTAATGAATGGTCAGATTTCCACATTAGGAAAACCCTGCACTTTGTCTTTTTCTGTTTTCCTATGAGGTTAAAAAAAATACAGCTTAGTTTCTGAGATATTTACTCTAGATCAGAAGTGTCATCAAGACAAAATTAGCATTGAGAGCTCAGATTACTTTTCTGAGCTTTCACTTTCTCCTATATATTCTTCACTATCATGTTGTCTCTTTGATGTTTTTGAGTACCTATTTAAAAACTTCTTTTTATAGTTATTTTCTAGAGGAGAATTGATGTTTGTTACCTAGTTTGCCATTTCAGGAGTGAAAATCTCAACAGAATTGGTTTTTTATTATATTTTCAATGAGCATTTCTTTGCAATGCAAACAAAATTTCTGGTTTGCCCTCACCACTGATTTTTGGGGCACTGTCAAGGGTCTTGTTACAGAGGGCTAGATTCATTATCTTTTCATGGATTTACAAGAAAAAAGAACATGTCTCATTAATCATTCTCTCAATTTCAGAAATAAAATCACTGGCTCTGAAAGGGACTCTAAGGCAGAGGGAGACAGATTTTTCATAGAACATTAGAGTCTGAACTTTTTAAACCATTTCTATTTGAATATGCATAGTATAGATTTAAGTGATTTTTTTCCCCAGTAATGAATTTGATTGCACCAGAGAACATAGACTGTCTAAATAGAAGACCTCTTTCCTTATAGGGTATACTCTTGTGCTTTTTTCCAGAAATTTAAATAAAGAAAATTAACGTGCACTTTTCTCAGTTAAATAGATTATTTGATCTATAAGATTATTAAATATCCTCTAAGGTCTAACCAAAAAAAGAAAAGAAAAGAAAAGAAAAAAAGAGGTGTATTTTATTTTAACCCTAATTCTTAAAACCCAGAAATTTGAAGAATGTTAGAAAATACCACATGCCATTATTGAAATTGAACTCAAAAGTTATTCAGTGACCTATATAATAAGAAATCTAATAAACAGGATTTTAATTTCTTCTAAATGTTCAAGCATGTAATTTTTAAATGTCATTTAAAAATCTAAGCTGTTTGATAAAAATTGAGTTCTAATTGTTCAAAAGCATGTTCCAACACAGTTATTAAAGAAATCGGTGATTGCCTGAGGTAGATAGATATAATTTAAATCTATACAAATTAGTTATCATTGATCCAGTTGACACTCAGTATATTTTAGTTTTAATTTTCATTGTTTATTAGCCAAAGGCAGTTTGCATAAATTTATCATCATGACTCATGATGTGAACCAATTGCATTTTTAAAAACAAATGACACTGATTAACATTGTCTAAGAATCATTGCTGTTTTAGATTTGTATATGAGAATATATTGCTATTTTTAAGGCAAAAATATTATCTTGACAGTTAATCTTTATAAAGAAGTTGCTTGAAAAATAACTTTTAATTTACTACAGTGTGTGATGATGTTTAAAGAAATGTTCCTATCAGTTGACATACTTTAATTTTTTGGTCTTCAATTTGAATTTCTGTATTCAAGAAGGTGCCTTTATGGGAAGCCAGGGTGGCTCAGTGAGTTATGTGATCACTTTGCAGCCCTGGGGACCAAGGATCAAATTCTGGCCCCGGCTCATGCAGACCCATATACCCAACTGGGGTGTGCTTCCCATACAGAAAGCCCCCAGTCTGATACTTTATCCCCGTTTCAGCCCCTGGCTCAAGGGGATGTGCCTCCCATGCAGGAGGCCCCCAGCCCGGTTCCCACCCTGTGCAACTCCCCCGCCCCCCACACACACCTGTGTGGAAAGAAACCATGTTGAAAACTGATAAAATATAACTATGGAGACTGCTCTGGGCCCTCCCTCTTCTCTCTCTCTCTCTCTCTGTCTCTGTCAAAAACAATAAAACAAATCTTTTTAAGGAAAAGAAGGTACCTTTCTGTTTGCAATACATTTGTCATATGCTCATCATAAGTGCATCTTGAAAAGTAAAGCATTTTTTTTCAATTGATATTTGAGGAGGTGATGAAACATAGTTTCTGGGGGTTGCGTACATATAATTTTCTAACTTTTTCCTGAATCCAATATAACACTACAATAATTGATCCATCACTGAACCTTAAGACAACTCCTAATGATGATGTCTAAACCCACTGGCTTAGGGTATTAAGGGACTTCTTAAGCAAATGCCTCTCCCTCCACCTGGGGTAAGAGTTCTGAACACAAGGACTGGATGGCATATGGAATAATGAATACAACATGGCTTTGGAGTCAGAAAAAGTAGACTCGTATTACAAATCTGTTCTTAACAGCCAAATGAAGTAACCTTGCTTACCTAATCTGTAATATGGAATCCCAGTTCTTTCTGCTTCTCATGGATGTTGTAAAATTGAGATAAAATGTAATGGCTGAAACTTTCATGTGGCTGACTAGACAGGCATAGGAGCTAGTGACCATTTATAATGAAATAAGTTTAAAATAGAGCTAAAATCAGTGTGCTGTTATGGTTGAATGATCAATTCTTATACAGGGCTAGTTATTTTTTTTTAATTATATTGTGGTAAGAACACCATGAGATCTACCATCTTAACGAATGTTTAAGTTTTCAATACAGTATTTTTTACTCTAATCACTATGTTGTAAAGGTATCTAGAGCTTTATCTTACTTAACTTAAACTTTCTACCTGTTGATTAGTAACCTCCATCCCCCACTCCTCCATAGTCTCTGGAAACCACCATTTCACACTTTCTTTCTATAAATTTGACTATTTTTGATACCTCATGTAAGTGGAGTCATGTAGTACTTGTATTCTACTGTAACTGATTAATTCTGCCTAGCATAATGACATGAAAGTTCATTCATGTAGCGAGTGTCAGAATTTCTTCCTTTTTAAGGATGAATATTTCATTGTATGTATATAGCAAACTTTTAAAAAACTATTTATTTGTTTTCATAATTTGGCTATTGTGAATAGTATAATTTAAACTTGGCTGACAATTAAATTTGTTTTAAAAATATAAGTATAGAGTCAAGGTTGGACAATAATGTTTGAAATAAAGGGGAGTAGGATGGCCTACTAAGAAGAAATTTGAAGAAAAAACAGTATTAAATAGAAATTAGGATAAGAAGTAATATGAATTTGTTATAATAAATAGATCATGTTGACACTCAAAACATTTTTATTTTAATTCTGCTTGTTTATTAGCCAAAGGCAGTTTCCATGCAATTACAATCATGACTCATGGTGTACACTAATTGCTTTTAAAAATGATATTAATTAATATTGTTTAAAAAATGCTTCCTTTTCACCATGTGTACATTAGCATTTTAAAAATAGAACAGTATTTTGACCATTATTTTTGCTAAATTACTTTAAAAAACCCTGAAATTAATATTATACCTTAATGTTATATAAGGTATAGTATAAAGTATATATTAAGCACTATATTAAGGTATAATATGTCTTAATATAGTGCTTAATATATACAGTAGTAAGACTATTGGGAACAAATAATATAGAGGGCAGTCTGTCAGCAGGGTAGTTAAAGGTATGACATAATTTAAAGAGCACATTTTATAAATAATAATCAGTTATATTTGCCAATTGATTGTTTCATGATAAGTCTTAATTTCTCCATGTCCGTTTTAGTATTTGTGTAATGGGTTTAATAGCATGGAGTTGTTGTGAGGAGTAAAGGAGACAAGGCATGAAAAAGCAAGGTGTGATAGCTGAAGCTTAGGTAAGGTCAACATGACCACATTGAGGACCTGAGAGGAAAATAGTTTTGCAGAGACAAGCAACTTGACCTCCACAATCTCCCACCTGGACTGCTTCAATTGCTTCTTGATTGCTTTTGTCAAGAATCATTTATTCTGTACACAGTGTAAACTAGATTCCATCTCTTCTGCTTAAGTTTCCCTTGTACTTAGACTTAATCCAAACTCCCTTCCCTAGTTTCCAAAGTCTAAAATTATCTGCCCCTCCCTATCCTTTTGACCTCACCTACACCTTTCCTCTTTGCTCACTATGCTTTAGCAAACCTGGCCTTTTGGTTTCTCCTGCTCCTATAAGATACCAAACTTATTACAACCTTCAGGCTTTTGCATTAATGTATACCTCTGCTTGGAATGCTTTTCCCTGGTTGCACATGGTTGATAGGAGTTGTCATGTTCTTAGAGGGGCTTTTCATGACCATCTCTTCTGAAGTAACCACCCAGTAACTATGAAATCTCCTCCGTTTAATTATATGAACAACAAATATAGCTAACTGATATTTCCTTCATTCTTTGTTTTTTGATAGATTGTTTTCTTTGTCCACTAAAATGCAAGCTCTATGGGAAGAGGAACTTTTTCTGTCTTGTTCACCAACGTGACTCCAGAACCTGTAACAATATTTGGCACATAGGAAATAACCCAATAAATATTTATTAAATGAATGAATTAATATTGGGTGGGTAAGAATATTGCCTTAAAGATTCATCTCCCAGATCAGCCAAATTTAAGCCCAAAACTTATTCCAGTAATCCTAGTATAAGGTGGTAAGAATCCAGAATATTGGTTCTTATTCCTTTAAGAAACTGAGCCAGACAGAAAGCATCCAGCCATGTATCCATTCTCATTGTATAGACAATGGCTGGATTTTTTCCAGATAGCCCTCATATGACTTTCATTCATATGTAGGATATAAAACTGAAAGCAACAAGTGAATAAGACAAGGATAGAAATGAACATTTATAGATACAGACAACAGTTTAGTGGTTACCAGAGGGTAAAGGAGGGTGGTAGAAGAGGGAAAAATGGTGTCAAATATATTGTGAAGGAAGGAGAACTGACTGGGTGGTCAACACACAATGCAACATCTATCTCTATATATCTGTCTATGATCATGTATTATAGAAATGTATACTTGAAACTTATATAATTTTACTAACCTATATTACTCCAATAAATTTAATAAAGAAATAAAAACACTAACAAGATATAATGGTCTTTCTTCATAAGTTCATATAGATATATAGAAAATTATATACACTTTCAGTGGATTCACAGATTCTCTATCACTTCCACATAACTCCATGGATCATTGAATAAAAAACTGTAGTCTACACAGTCTACTCCATGCCGTGGCCATGGGAAATAAAAGAAAAATTTGAGGGATATTTTAAGAAAAAAACCCCACAAAACCATTAGTGTTCAGATTACTAAATAGGGGGACAATGAGAAGAATGATGCCATTAAATAATGAATTGAGAAATGCAGATGATATTAAGATGACAGTTTTGGATTTTTTGACCCATTGGCAATTAGAATTGTAGAACCACACTTCTGGTAGAAACCTGAACTTTGGAGAAACTTGAACTTTGGAGAAAGGTTTAGGTAGTCAGTAGAAAAATAATAAATGAAATCATGACCTTTTCGCTTTACGAAGGAGGTGGTATATAGAGAAACATACATTTAGGGGATGAGAAAAAAAAAGCACAATTAAAAGAGAAAAATAGAAAGAACTCATAAAATAGGATAGAATAGAACACAATATTATCACAAAAATGAAAGACTGGGAATGTTGAGCATTGTGGGTATTTAAGTTTCATGTCAGAACATGGACACATAGATGGCCTTAACTGCATGAGCTGGCCTCAGGGATCAGTAGATCTGAAGGAAGTGTCCAAGAAGGGCTATAAAACAAAAACATTTGGAATGTTTGAGGGGCAAGATGTACCAATGGTTCTGTGGATAATTAGGGGAAGGAGAAAACTAAAGGTCTGTGCTGAGGGGTCTATTCAAAATAGAGTAGGGCAAGTTCTTTTGAAAAATAAAACCCAGTAAGAGTCAGGCACAGAAAAGGAAAGACAACTGATCAACAGAACAGAAATAATGACAGGAACCTGATTCTAGTCAACTTGCTACTGTTAGTCTCTTTTCTTCTTTTGGTTGGCTTTATAAGATATAAAACATTGAATAAGAATCACAATGGGGAAGCCGGGATGGCTCAGTGGGTTAAGTGCTCACTTTGCAGCGCCAGGGACCAGGGATCGAATCCCAGCCCCGGCCCGTGCGGAACCACGTGCTGAACTGGGAGCTCTCCCAGTTCAGTTCTCTCTCTGTCTCTGTATCTCTCTCTCTCTCTCTCTCTCTCTCTCTCTCTTTCTCTCTCTTTCTCTGTCAAAAATAAAAAAATAAATAAAAATATAATAAAAAAAGAAAAAAAAAAGAATCACAAGTCTAGAAGCTCCCGTAATACTGAGTACAGAAAGCAGTGAGTTTCAAGCTGGGAAAACAAGCCGGGGAAAGTTGGTTTAATGTGGTATAAGATAGAAAGGTATGTATGTTCCTATAATAGCTCTTAATAGTGCTACTGATGTATAACAAATGAAGCAAGAGTCTTCTAGAAATGGTGGACTGGGTAATTAAAATTGATCTGCCAAGTGAAAATAATTACAGGGCAAAAATATTAAAAATACCTTCTTGAAGGCCAAAAATATATGACTGAATTGAAGGATGGAGTACCAGAAACATGAATATTTGGTGTCTTTTATTCCCCTGCAACAAACAATTAGAAAATAATTTTAAGAAAAAAACGTTTAAAAATATGTTATGAAAGATGATGGCCATTAAACATATAGCCTGGGTTTCAAACTCATTTTTTCTTAAGTGAAATGCAAATTAAAATATGGGATACTACTGCATTCCTAGAGGAACTAGTCTTAAAATTACTGAAATAAAATAAAATAAAATAAAATAAAATAACTGACAATATAACATGTTACCAAAATAATGGGACAAAAGGGAATTCTCATACCTTGGCCTTTGTCATTTTGGAAAATATTTTGGCATGAATAGCCAAGATTTCCTCTCCTGAAATATGAGTGCTATTCAGATGTATCTTGCCATGTAATATGGAAAAGTAGAGGAATTTACAGCTAGATTTTTTTTTCGGGACAG
This sequence comes from Craseonycteris thonglongyai, assembly GCA_004027555.1. Taxonomy (NCBI): domain Eukaryota; kingdom Metazoa; phylum Chordata; class Mammalia; order Chiroptera; family Craseonycteridae; genus Craseonycteris; species Craseonycteris thonglongyai. The sequence continues at coordinate 4,360 of PVKE010045479.1, read as the reverse complement.
CCCTCATATACCTAACAGAAATGTTATGCACGTGCTTACCAATATATATGAGCATGAATGTTTGTATACATAATACATTATGTTAATTACTGGAAACAACATAAATAATTATCAATAGTAAAACAGATTTAAAAAATTTTGTGTGCTTATTCAATGGAATACTACAAAGGAATGAAAAGGAGAATCACTGGCACATTCAACAACACAAACATAATGTTGAATGAAAGAAGGCAGATACAAAAAATTTAATGGATATAAATTTTGAAGCACAGGAAAATCTACAGATGTGTCTTCATTTGATAATGTATAAGAGAAAAATAAGAGAGTGGTTACCTGTGCTCAAGACAAAATGATATGTGAGCATGGGGGGTGGGGGGGGCATCTGGGTAGCAGTGGTAATGTTCAAAATTTGGACTGGAGAGTGGATTCATGGGTGCTTACTTTGTGATATATAATTGAGATGTACATTTTTGTGCCTCTTTTTTGCATGAATGCTACATTTATAATAAAAAACATTTTTAAAGGAAAGCTAGATGAAACTGTCATAAGTAAGCAATATTAAGAGACGGTATCTTGAACGACCAGCATCCTTTCTTTCTTTTTATTTTTTATTTTTTTAAAGATCTATTTTTATTGGTTTTTGACAGACAGAGAGACAGATATGGACAGAGAGAAGGGGAGGGCCCAGAGCAGTCTCCATTGTTGACAGCATTAGCTTTCCATACAGTTTCACTCCACAGGTGGGCACGGGGCTGCGCAGGGCAGGAACTGGGCTGGGGGCTCCCACATAGGCCCCAGCAAGAACTGAACTAGGGGCACATCCCAGTTCAGCATATGAGTCCACCTGGGCTGGAGCCAGGATTCAATCCCTGGTCTCCAGGGCTGCAAAGCGAGTGCTTAACCCTCTGAGCCATCCCAGCCTCCCAGTCTTTATTTTTTTATGTAGTGAAAATTTAATTTATTTCCAAAACTAGCAAATAGAATTTGAGAACAAGCAGAAGCCATAGAAGTTATGAATATCCCTATTTTACAGATGAGCAAACGAGGTCTAACAAGTTTGAATATAAGTTCAATGTCATATAACTAGCTGGAACTGAGAATCAGATCTCTTGCTTATGAGTATTGGATATTTTTAATAACATTCCGCTATTTCTTGCTAAATTTCTCTTTGAATTGTGAACTTAAACTTCGATATTATAAAAGTTTTTAACAAGAAATATTTTTTTCTATCATCAGAAAAATACTTATATCTTAAATCAAATCCCATTTGCTGTTATAAATAGGTTGATATCATTTAAAGATGTATTTTGAGGGATAAGTTTTCTCTGGAGCTTTTTTCCATTAGAAGTTTATGTACATCATGAAAGATCTTTATCTCTTAATTTTCTTCAGAATTAATGAATGTGAATAGTGTCAAATGATGCACATAAGTTAAATATGAGCTGTTAAGTAAGTGGATGAGTTAATATTTCTCTTCACATGATAGGCTAAGATTTCTCACCTAATATTCATGAATGGTGATTATTTCTTATATTTATTAGTATTGATCTATTGTAATAAAATATAATGTGAAGGTGTGTAACTGACATACATGTGTACATAGCATTTATTTTATAATTAGAAAAGGATTCCTATGGTACACATTGAAAGGCACATGAATTAGAGGTGGTTTAATCCTTGTTCATATGTGAAACCAACAGAAAAGAATGAAGCTATTAATATGAGTACATTCAGTTCATTCAATAAACATCTATCCACTGTCCAATAATCCAAGTTTAAAAGTGTTGTATTAGCAGAGTTTACAAGCTAATGATGTAATATTTGCATTCCAGAAATAAAGGTTCTGTTACATTGCCAGTTTGTGATGTAGTCCTGGTTCTCTCCATGAATCTTCATCTCCTGTTATTCCAAAGAGGTATTGATTATGTGTATATTTATCTGTTAAGTAATAATCAATTATAGATGAATGTCAAAGGCCTGGGGCTGAGAGTTGGTAAGAAGTCACACCCAGTGGTGGTATTAATACTCCTGGTTTAAAGAGTAGTTTTCAAGCACCAAGTTTGGGTGGTCTGAATACTTGGATGTATTGCTGCCTTCTATCATGCCAGAAAATGCAGACTTCTTCATTTCTTGGTTTTCCTTGGCTTTCACAACAATCTTGGAGATTTACTGGTATCTTCCATATATTATAGCACCTAGAATTAAGCATAATGCTTTCAGAGTGAGTATGTTTATTCAGTTCAGAATTTCACCTCTTTCTAAATGGAGATCTCATATTTATATTGTTCAATAGTTTGTCACAATGCTCAGTGAAATATTTTAGTAAATTAAAGGCAAGAAAAAAACCCATTTCTTTATTTAATGACACATTTTCTACTAATTCTTTCTTGAAACAAAATAGGAGAATATTTTTCTTCTGAGATTTGTGATCAAAGCCATATTAACAGATATTGAACATTAGCTCTTGCAAGGAACTGGGGGAAATCTAGACAAAAATACAGGGTTTGCATTTAACAGATTTATAGTTCAGTTAGACAAGGAGAAAATTAAATGCTATAACTATATGACAATATTTAAATATTAACTCATGTTCATTGTAACAAAGTTGTAAATGTGCTTTCAATATAGGTAATAAATGTCTATATCTAAATTTCATATACATTCTGAAATTACAAATAAATACAAATATAAATAAACATGAAATAAGCCAAGTCTCATATTATCTTAGTATATCTATTGAATAGCCAGTTACTAAAATTTTATTTAATGGATCACTTCTATGAGATATAAAAACTGCCATTTTACAATCTTTCTCTCTTTTTAGGGCCTTTTTGACTTACACAAAGATTAAAGATTGTTTTCATTAAGAAAAGAAAAAAGGTACTTTGTATATTTTTATATTATAGATATATTTAAAATATACAAAGGCAGAATCTTTTTTGGATTTAAAAGAACTGCTATCAGTAGTTCCCTTTTATCTGTAGGAAATACATTCCAAGACCCTCAGTGGATGCCTGAAACTTTGGATAGTACCAAACCCTATATATACTATGTTTTTTTTCTATATATACATACCTATGATAAAGTTTAATGTATAAATTAGGCACAGTATGAGGTTAACAATAATAGCTTATACTAAGATAAAATAAATTTTAAAAATATACAGTATTTAAAGTTATGTGAGTGTGGTATTATTAGGTTGAACACAAACACTGTGATCCCATAATAGTTGACCTGATAACCAAGATGGCCACTAAGTGATAATGAGTAGGGAGGGTATCCAGCGTGGATATGCTGGACGAAGAGATGATTCATGGTCATGGCAGAACAGAGGAGGAAGGAGCAAGATTTCATCACACTACTCAGAACAGCACATGATTTAAAACTGCTGAATTGTTTTATTTCTATAAATTTCCATTTATTATTTTTGGATTGTGGTTAACCACAGGTTACTGAAACCACAGAAAGAGGAACTGCAGATAAGGGTGAACTACTGTATTCATTTGAGGTGCAATTTGTAATTAGAATTTAGGAGAAATATGTTCATCTACTTTTTAAGAAGTAGAAAATATTATAATTATTTCTTATTTTTTTATTGTTTTTGATAGAGAAAGAGAAAGAGAGATACAGAGACAGAGACAGAGAGAAGGGGGAGGGCCAAGAACAGTCTCCACAGTTGCACATCATTGGTTTTTCCACATAGTTTCATTCCACAGGTAGGCGGGGCTGCACAGGGCAGGAACTGGGCCAGGGTCTTGCCCAGGTGAGAACTGAACTGGGGGCACTCCCCAGTTCAGCATATGGGTCTGCATGGGCTGGGGCCAGGATTCGATCCTCGGTCTGCATTAAACCATATAAACCATATAAACCATAGTAAACTAGAAGGTTCATTTTATTTTTTTGATTGTACAGAAGAAAGTCCTGAATTCATCAAGAACGACCTGAAATTTATGACATTTAGAAGAGAGTTTAACCTTTTAGTTAGTGTATAAAGATGCATTCTTCCCTGTACAGTATGAAATTCTAGAAACAAAACATTTTAATTGAAGTATAGTTGATATACAATGTTATATTGATTATATTCATTTCAAGTGTACAATATAGTGATTTGATATTTTGTATATGACAATGTGATCACCTCACTAATTCTATTATAGTAATCATCTGTCACCATGCAAACTTATCACAATATTATTGACTATATTCCTCTTTCCATTTTCACCCATCACCCCAAACTCTCCCTTTTGGTTACCATCCCTTTGGTTTCTGTTTCTTTGAGTCTGTTTTTGTTTTGTTTTGTTTTATGTTCCACATATAAGTGAAACCATATGGTATTTTTCTTTTTCTGCCTGATTTATTT
>PVKE010045478.1:0-12564 GCA_004027555.1 Craseonycteris thonglongyai | reverse complement strand
TATCTTCAGTGCATATTTATTTTTATTTTACTTTTGACAGATAGAGAGAGAGACAGAGACAGAGACAGCTAGAGAACCAAACTGTGGGAACTCCCCAGTTCAGCATGTGGGTCCTGCCTGGGCCGGAGCCGGGATTCGATCCTCGGTCCTCGGGGCCTCAAAGCGAGCGCTCAACCCGCTGAGCCGTCCCGGCTTTCCCCAAGTTAATATTTTTATGTTGTGCACTCTGAGAAGAGTCTTCTTCATAGGAAAGAATCGAAAGCAAAGTACTGCACTAATTATTTGGCTACTTAAGGGTGACTCTGTGATCATAACAATTAGTACGTGATGCATCAGGCATGTTTCCTGTGTTTATTAAAAAAGGAGTTACTCCAGCAATTATACGGTGGAACCAACCTGTTTATACTGGGGCTGAACGTCTTGGAGTGCTTGTTACTTTTATGTGTCTTCTTTAATTTCCTCTAATTCATTCAATTCATTCTTAGTTGGCCTCCTGCAGCCTGTTTTCTAGATTCCGTATTAACTGGCGATGGCTCTGAATCACGGGGTTGGCAGAGTCAGCGATTTCTTTAGTATATTGAGGGCGTAGCAGAGATGGTACCTGGACTGAAAATGGCACCCGGTGGTGTTTCCAGAGCCATAGCCCGGGTGTAACGGCCTGGACAGGGACTGACCGCAGGGACTCTGGTGGCCCCGAGAGTTCCTGAGGGACTTGGGCTGGGCTCATGGACCCAGAAACCCCATAGCGAGCTCAGTGAGATGAGAGGTTTCATTCACCATCGTATCCCGGCAGCGTGAGGCTCAGCAGGAAACCAGCGTCGTTGGGCGCGTGGCTCTGGACGTGCAGCTCTGGACATACTGTGGCTCTGGGTGGCTCCCAGGGACTCTGTCCTGGTCCTTAGCAGCCACAGGCTGGGGTATCTGGAGGTTGGGGTGCCAGGAAGCGGCTTCCAAATCCTCAGTAGCAACAGAAAGCCGCATGTGCTGGGTGCATGTGGAGGCCGTGTAGAGCAGTGGCTTTCAATCTGCTCCGATCCACCGGAAATTTCCTCCCGGTCGGTGAAAAATTTTCCTAATCTCAGGGGGTCTTTGTAAGAGAGGAATAAATCCACTTCAGTGTGGTTTGAACGATAGGAACGATTGCATTGCCCCCTTCTGTCCTCCCACAGTCATTCTTCTGGTTGAAGTCCTCCCCGTGTGTCTCACTCCACATCCATTGCCACATCTGTGCTGTGGCCTGTGTCCCCTCTTCCCCCCTCGCCGTGCTTGGCAGGCCTCCCCTCTGACTGGCCGGTCCGTATCCCTGGTGATGCATGTCCCGCGTGGTGAGAGGCTGGAGCAGAAGATGGCTTGGTGGCCTGGTGGTCAGTTCTAGCCTCATGTGGGTGTCAGCAGACGACCAGCAGTGACCCCCCCTCGCAAGAGGCGAAGACACATCAGGACCCAGCGTCACTGATGCGAACGCCCCTTGTTGCAAAATTGTTGCCACAGCCCACAGGAGGGCTCGCACGCTCCTATGACGGCTGGCGCTTTCACATCCCACTGGGTTATTCTGGACCACGGGGCTTCCCCTGCAGACAGAGCCCTGCAGGAAGGATAGCCCACGGTCAGATGTCTCTTCATTCTCACCAACGAGAATCGTGGCTCCTGCTCCAAATTCAGGCTGAAGCCCTAACCCTCAGTGTGACCGGGTTTTGAGATAGAGCCATTAAAGATGTAATTAAGGGTAACTAAGGTCACGAGGGTGGGCCTCAATCCAGTGGGACTGTGTCTGATAACAGAGACACCAGGGACGCACACAGAGGGGGGCAGACATGTCTAACAGGCCAAGGACAGAGGCTTCAGGAGGAACCAGCCCTGCCGATGCCTGGACCTTGGAGTTCCAGCCTCTAGAATGTGGGAATCCTTGTTTAAGCCGAGTCCCTACTGTAATACTTCCTTACAGCGGCCCAAGCAGGTGGCTGCAGAGGCTCGGGGGAAAGCGCTCAGTGAGGGACTGTTGAGTGAAGAGCTGTTAGTCTTCATTGTTCCGTCACTGAGACTAAGTGAGGGTCCCACAAGCCTTTGCAATACGACAAGATTAGTGTTTGTCTTAGGTTTGTGATCTTGCTAACTAGACTGAGGATCAGACCAGAAGGCCCAACATTCATTTTCTAAAAATATTTTTGTACCATTTTCCCAAGGTGAATTTTCATGATCAATGAAAGCGCTATAGTTTATTGTTTTGACTACAGACCCAAAGCAATTCATGCATTACTTCCTGGCTACAGTGGAAGGGAACATGAAGAGCAGAGAAGTGAGGAAATACCGTGTTCTGCTTTTAATGTTGTGAGAAGTTTGCAACAGATGGCCCATTTGAATAGAAATGTTCTATTTCTTGTGAAAATAAATTTTACCCCAGGCAAACATTGTAGTGCTTGATATTCACTTACCATTCTGATTAACATTGCAGAGTTGCCTGGGCATATGAAAATGTGGAGTTTAAATATGGTAAGCGATTTTAACAGGTTTTAAACACATTTATTCATTAAAAGAGGGATAAAGCATTTGCTTTGGCATAGTTGTTACAATAGGACAGAGTGCTGGTGAGATATAGCATTTTTCAAAAGCTTGTTTTAAATGGAAATTTAAGTTCTTTTTTTTTCAAGCGTTTTAACTTTTTGATGAGTAGGGTCATGATATAACTTACTAATAAAAACATACACCTTCTGTGGTATTTCATTCTATTTCTGATAGACATTTTGCAAATTGCAAACTATGAAATACAGATTTGATTCCCAGGTTTGAATGACTATATCTATATTTACAACAACAGCTACACCTGTGTTCTAGGTTGTTGAACAAGGAAGATTTCTTAAGACATTTACTAGTTGGACCTTGTATATATTCCTACTGTCAATTACACATTTTTAAACAACAGCTTTCCTTTACAATTAGTATTAAATGTAAATGACAGACTTGCAGACAGTTAGAAATTCTTATATTTCTGTACGAAGAGTTTCTAACTTAAGTAATAACTTCCAGCTCAAGTGACACCATGATTGTGAATATTGAATAGTTACCCTTCAAAGTCTAGCTGTAAAGATAGAAGGATGAATGTGGAAATAGCTTTTTAAGATTTATTTTGTTTTATTGTCTTTAACAGAGAAAGAGAGAGGCAGAGACAGAGAGGAGGGGGAGGGCCCGGAGCCGTCTCCATAGTTGCACATCATTGGTTTTCTACAGTTTCATTCCACAGGTGGGTGCGGGGGCTGCGCAGGGCAGGAACCAGCTGGGGACTGCCCAAGTGGGAAGCTGTCCCCGGTGGGAACCAAACTAAGGGCTCACCCCAGTTCAGCATATGGGTCCACACGGACCGGGTCCAGGACTCGATCCTCGGTCCCTGGGGCTGCAAGATGAGCACTCAACCCACTGAGCCATCCCGGCTTCCCTGGAAATAGCCTTTTAACGTGGGTTACATCACCGAGCCTCCCCCCAGTCCCGTGAGGCAAGCTGCTAGTTCCTGTTTCTCCACCAGCCCCGCGCCGCGGGCTTGGAACTCTGGTCGGCCTGGTAAATACCGGGCACGCTCCCTTCCTGTCTGTACACTCAGCAGCTTTAGTGCCTACTTCCAGTTGCAGTTTGCTGAACATTTGCTGAGACAAACTTACATAAAATAGGATCTATTTTCGTGATGAGATCACCGATTGAATCATTTCCTGTTGTAGACAACATAAGCTGAAGTGACACCCTCTCCCCCCGACCCCCTCCCCGACCCCCAAACACGTCTATGAATACTTTCCTGGAAAACTGTCTTTTCCGAGATTTTACCGTTTTCCTCTATCCAATAATTTGAAGTTTTATATTTTAAGACAGGATTGGCAAAGGTAACCTGTTAATGATGTTTCTTCCTTTTTTGAGGTGAGAAAAACTACTGGGAAATATTTGATCACAACTCCCATGTGTTTTCTTCTAAGCATATTAGAAGAGAAATTTTTTTTCAGAGCAAGTACTTGTGTCTTTTCACTTTCATTTCACAAAAAGTTTGCCAGTTTGCATGGTGGTGTGAGGCTAGCTGATTTTAAGAGACTCATACTGGTTCCAAACATTAAACCCAGGAATTTATTTATAAAAACTGTGTCTGTATTCATACGTGTTTAATCTTCAGTCACTTTCAAAGTACTCTCTGTTGGATGCAATACACCTATTGAGATACTTTCTCCACTGCTCCAGACGGTGTTTGAACTCGTAGATTTTGATGTCTTTTAGTGCTTCTGCCGGTTTTTTGTTTCACCTCTTCCACATTGACAACGTGTTTCCCGCAATAAAATCCGCCAGGCCCCCGGCCCAGTTTACACGAAAGCATTCTTCCTGATAAGCAGAGGGCTGCTGGGCCGTGCTGCAGAGTCCATGAACATGTTCTCTTCGACGAGATGATGGGATGATAAAGAGGAAATGAAAAGACACCCCCTCACCCGCCATCCATCCCCAGAGCCACCTACGCTGGTAGCTTATGAAGCTTTATTTCCAGGGACCGGCTCCATCAGTTGTGATGGAATTAAGCGTTGTAAGACAAGGGGAACGTGATCCGAGTCGACGCGGGCACATCAAGGACAGCACATTTCAAGGGATCTGATTCCTGGGAACGAAGTCAGGGGACATGGGACCCCACTTCCACGGAGGTGCGAGCATGTGGTCAGGGGCTGCAGCCCCCAGGAGCCCCCAGCCCACACAGAGTGACCGTGTGCTGTGCATTTTTCCCTGAGCAGATTTAATCACTGAGCAGTGTGGTAGGCAGGCAGATGGACTCGCTCTTGCATCTTAAATGCAGGTCTTGGGGCAATGGGATGCGTGGTAATGCTTACGGTGGTCTCTGCGCCCGGGGACCCGCGCCCACGACAGGCTTCAGGAGGCTCAGCCAGGACCTCTGTGACCTTCGGGAGTGATTTTCTTTCCAGCTTCAGTGCAGTTGGGGGCCGGGGGCGTTTGCGGCTCTGTGTGCAGGGAGGACATTAATGCGTGCTCACTGCTCCGGGTTTGAGGAGACTCAGGGTGGTTGGATCGTGAGTGCACTCCCTTTCCTAATAGCTGCGGCCACTCTGATGACACGTCACGCGGGGACAGCGTGAGACCAGCTGAGTCACCACCGGCCAGTTACTGTGTCGAACACCTCGCTCCCTTCATGGCTTGTGTGTTTATTGTGCTTATTAGCAACTAGCATTAAACAGTAAATTGGAAAGTTCTCAAATAAATACACAGGTAATCCCTCACTCCCCTTAGGTGCTTAAAAGGCCAGTCATACGTGACATACTTTTAACAGTTTTAGCTTAAACATAACAGGATGTTAGATGTAGTGCAGGCATTCACACGTTTCCTCACTAGGGAAACAACATAGCTGTGTCATGTCACTCACGCTTGCCGGGCGATGGTGTTGCAAACGGAGAGAATATAACAGAGATGGAAAACACGTATTAGTAATGCAGACGCATTTGTTAGATGCAGTGTGCAGTTGGGAGCTACTTTCTCTTCACTGCCATCACACCGGGGTCAAGGTGTTTCTTACGTTCAGTTGATCTTCATGCACGGTTACCTGTGTCCAGAAAGCTGGGGTGGAATGTTCTGGAACATAGCAGCCGTCGCTGTGGGGGCAGAGGGGCTTCCGTTCTACCCTCAGGTCAGTACTTCTAGGAAATGAGATATTTCTGTTCCCAACAACCGCCACGAAGTGGGAGGAGGAATTTTATTTCTTCAGGCCTTGTCACGTGTTCCGTGTCAGACCGAATCGAAAATGAATGATCAGATACACCGTCTAAGCCCAAATTTACGAAACAGCATTCTACTCTTGAGAAGACAAAGCCCCTCTTCCCACGATCGACAGTGTACTTAAGAACTCCCGCCGCATGCTGGGATTAGACCTGTTGGCTGTAGGGTTTCCTTATCTGTGGCACGCTGTGTGGATTCTAAGATAAAAGTGTAGCATGCGTGGTCCCGGGAGGATGCCCAGGGGAGGCTGTCTGCCAGCAGGTGCCAAGCTGTCTAGGAAGCTGCCCCCTTATGCATGTGAAAGCAGGTGACTGCCGTGCAGCTAGTTGCTTTTTACCATGTCCACGGGAGGGCATGAAGAGAGTAAGTTGTAGCATAAAAGCAGGAACACAATGTAAAGAATCTGAACGGCAGAGCGTTCACTGCGGCCGTAGAAACGGCGACAACGGATCCGGCCAGTAGGTGACGCCTGTGTTCTACGGCTCCGGCCCGCTGGTCCGGCCTGGGGGGCGGGCCTGGGGGCGGGGCCTTTCTCTGCAGGTTTGGGGCATTCTGTCCACAGAGCATTCTGCTTGGATCAGGTGCCTGATTTTCACCCACGCAGCTCGGTGTGGGGAGGTTACAATGAGGCGCCGGTTCTGTTCGGGTCAGCAGCAGGTGGGCTCAGGAGCAGCGCTGGAGTGTTTCTCTGCTTTCTGCACATTACGGAATAAAGCTTTCCGCCCTTTTATTTATTAAAGTGGGCCTCCAAGAAAGAACTCTTTGATGAAAGTTAAGCGCAATTAAGGATTTCAGGGCATTGTGCGTGCATGGGGCTTAAGAGAGATTTCTGGGCTCATCTCGTAGGCGTCCATTGTTTTAGGAGCTGCATTAGGTGGAATCAGCCGTGAGAACCGTGGGGAAAAGTGTGCAGGTTTACTCTGCTGCTATTAACTCCTCCACCAGAGCCAGAAGAGCTTGTGCGAGAACGGGCATGAAAGGGAAGGCTGTGGACTTGATGTTCCCTGAGGGCAGAGGTTTGCCAGGATTATCAGCAGATAAGGTGGCGTGAGGACTATGAATTGGGTTAAAATTACGACACAAAATCTTTCTATCACTGATTCTAGAAATGTGCTCCAAGTTTCTTGGCTCATTAAAAAACATTCTGTGGGTGGGTTTTCAAAAACTTGCACATCAGAGCATTTTTGCGTTCATTGTGGCTCCATCTGGTTGGGATCTGCCATTAGGCCGGAGATGGGGTCATTCCTGCAGCGTCCGGTCCACATGCCCCCATCCCCCCGTGTGCATCTATACGCCCACCCACCCTGCCATATGCACGCACGGGGGTGTGCTCATTCCTGCAGCGTCCTGTCCACATGCCCCCATTCCCCCGTGTGCATCCATATGCCCACCCACCCTGCCATATGCACGCACGGGGGTGTGCTCATTCCTGCAGCACCGGTCCACGCGGCCCCCGCCGTGTGCATCCAAACCCCGCCCTCCATATGCACGCTCATCAGGAAGCGGCCTCGCCTCTGAGCTCCCGTGGGGACAGACCCAAGTCACATGTCACTCACAGGAAGGGTTACCACCCACTCACGCCTCCATGCGCGGGGCTTTGCCTCCGGGGCCCTGAGGCTGGGCTTCCAGCCGTGGCATCTGGTATTGGTGCTGAACGCATCTTCGTCTGAAAGGCAATCGACGAACAGGTACCAGCCCTGCCTCCCGCACACCCCCCACCCAGGGTGCATGGGAGCCACGTGGAGGGAGCGGGTGCTGTGGCCATCAGTGTGCCCTGGAGGTGGAGGGGCCCCTGGGGAGCTGCGTGGGAGCCCCGCAAGGACCCGGGCGGGCGGTGGGAGACGGGCCGTGCTCACCACTGTCCCCGGGGCCGGGGCGCCTGCGTCTGGTCCGGAACAGCACAGCCGGAGCCTCATCGGGGCCCTTGCACCGGTGTCTGCCCGACGATCGGGGCTGTGACGCGTCCCTGCGGGCCCTGTGCGAACCTCAGTCGCCCTGGGGGAGCAGAGGGGCTGAGGCGCCTGGGCGTGTAGATCCTCCCCGATGTGAGCCCCGCACGGAGGGCATGGAGCTGCCTGGGGCGGCAGAGGCCGAGGCCCCGTGGTCCGCTCGCTGCAAAGCCGAGGCTCCCAGGCCCCGGTGAGGCTCCCGAGTGTGGCCCTGACGCTGCTTGTCACCTGTGCTGATTCTCTTCGTCACAAGTGTCACCACAAGTCAAAGGGAGGGGGCGGGTGCTCAGGGTCAGTAGCACCTACGGTACTTTCTTCTGGACATAATTCCGGGGCTGGAAAATATTAGCCAGAAAGCACTGGACGAGGTACAAAAGGGCTCTTGTCCCTGGCACGTTGCGTGTGCCCGAACACTTCACAGTTGTTCACGTTGCCGAAGTCCTCAACCTTCGTCACCGCAAACAAGAGAGCCGATGGTGTGTGGATTCCTCACAGCCAGTGGACGGATCCTGCAGTTTCCAACTTGAGAACCTGATGCCCCCTTGTTGCATCGCTGCCTCGAGTTACCAGATTTGTGTGAGAGGGGCCGCAGGGGGACGCCCTGGCGGAACTGTCCCCGCCCTGAGTGCTGTCCCGTCACTGTCTTGTTGCGTAAGCTGCACATCAAATTTAGGGCAGCTTCCACCAGATCAAGAGAACGTACCCATTTTCACGCTGAGAACGTCAGTGGGCACCCGTCTAAACGGAAGGTAATTTGCCGGGGAGTTTGATGGTAAAGCTCAGCGGACCTCACCCGTGAGCACAGGAATGGGGGTCAGTCTGCAGCAATGGGGGGCATCACTGTTGAGGCTGGTGTGAGTTACAGCTGAACCCCCAGGCATTTCAAAGCAGTAAGCCCTTTTTTCCCCTCCTCTAATGTAAAACCGGGCTGTATTTTTTTCACATTTCATAGAAAGAATGCTCTGAATCTTTGTTCCAGATGCCACGCGGCAGCCGGGGAACAGTGTTAGGACTGATCCATGGGCCCCAGACGGCTGCCCAAGAAAGACCTCTGCAGGTTGCAACGTCCCGCTTTTTTTTCCCCCCGAGTTCATTTGCATCTGATTTATACAGTTAAAATCGTCAGCATGGGATTTTGCATAGAGATTGGACGCTGCTTTGAAACCTCGCCTGCCTGCCATGCATATTTCATGATGAGTAGCCTCAAACCTCCAGCCCTCTCTGGAAAAACACGCCTGCACCTCTGTGGTTGGCTTATTAAATGGGAGGTAGACAGATTAAAGGGCCTGCCTCTTAATTTAACGAGAACTACTTTTAAAAACAAAACTTGACATAATTAAAAATGGCATTGAACCCAAAAAAAAAACCAAACCCTACCAAAGGGAAAAAGATTTAATATTTAGCTCTGAACTTTTTTAATGAGAACATTTGAAAAAGAGTGGCTTTAAAGACTGTCAATAGAGAAATCAGCACGTTTGGAAGACGTGGTAGTCCGGTGCGTCTCTCTTCTTGATCTTGTGGACTGAGAAGCACACAGAATGCGTGTGGATAGGATGATAAGAGCAGCGCCTTCGCTTTGACTTGGGTGGTGGGAGCCGTCAGGGCGGAACGTGAGGAGCTGGGTGTGCAGGTCAGGAAGGAGGGAACGGCAGTGCAGCCTTCCTCCTGGACTTCGGCAGGTAGCTGACGGGTGTGCTGTCCACACGGCCAGGCTGGGGCGTCGGACTTCGAGGCCCGCTGTGGTCTCTCCCCTGCTGTCCCGGAACCGGGAGCGACTTTAAATAATAAAAGACCCACCACACACAGCCACGAACATTATTTGTTTCCATTTTTTCATACGAGGAAAATGTAGAGATGGTGCTTGCTATTGAAAAAGAAATCATGTGCTCGGAATAATTCATGCTTTTTATATTTAAATGTCCAATGAAAATTTTTGTGTAGATGGCCTCTAAAAGGAAGCAACTTCTTTTATTGCAACGTTACATACAGAAGTCTTACAAAATGGCTTTCTCCTTGTTGAAATCCCACGTTTGAGTTCTTCGTCAATACCTTGGGTCAAATAATTAATCTTTTCAGAACAGAGTGATGTTCAGATACACTGAAGGCAAGAACGTTTACAGCAGCAAATCTGCTTTTGTTTTCTTTCTTTTCAGAGTCTTTGCTTATTTTCTAAAAGGAAAAAAACTAAACATCAACTCGTAAAAATATTTCTTTTTGAGAGAGAAGCAACTACCAGTAAATAGGTGACAAGCATAACGTTCGCAAATGATATGAGCTACGACTGTTAAGTTTGAAATCTCAGATGACAAATGAGAATTTATCTTAATAGAATGAGCTGGAAAATTTATCTCTGAGCACCTCTTCAAACGTACTGCAAACGGACCCATCGTCCCTTTCTGGGCTGGTCCCGTAATCCGCTTCCCACCACAAGACAACCCGCCTGTGAAGTGTAACTCAGAAAGCAAACCTACTAAAACGTGCAGGTGAAGATACACACATTTAAAAAACCGAATATATCATTTCAAAGGGACTAAGTCCTATTCGTTTCTAAACATTGTCAAGGAGTCTTTTTTTAGGTGTTGCACTGACGACACTTTTACTCTAGACACAGAACCGCAAAGCAAGCGGCTGTGTGACAAGGACAGTGCTCTCCTCATGTCAGACGACATTCTGGACGTGAAACCGTCTCATCGTCTCTGCGTCTTCCCCAGAATCTTGGAAGTAGCAGGAGGACTTCTCCCTGGTGTGCTCGGGAGTTTGGCAAGAAGAGGGAGGAAGCTGTTTTCTGTGCTTGCGGGTCTGAGAGGAGCAGAGGGGGTGGTCTGACCACAGGAAGCGCTCCACAGCCTGTCCTGGCAGCTGGGGCGTCTGCAGGGTGAAGGCAGGGACGCGGCCCTGAGCCCTGAGCCCAGCCCAGTCCTTGTCTGAGCTCCAGGCTCATCCTTCCGCGTCCCTCTCTCTGTGTCCCAGGGAGGTGATAATTCAATGCAAGCGTATCTCCTCTGACGTAGACCCACGGATCCAGCTGCAGTGAGAACTCTGCCTAGCTACACAAGTGTTTGGAGCACGCGTCTCTTAACACGTGTGAGATCTGAAGAGACAGTGACTTCACTGAAGGGTCCTTGTGGTCACAACAGAGAACATTCTGCTTCTTCCAAAGGAAGAGACCACCTGAGAAGACGCCTCAGACGGGAGCCGACGCAGGTGTGATGCCAATGTCATGGGTCTGTATCACTGGTGACAGTGACCACTGGTCTGTTCTAAGCACTAGTCTAGGTGTTGCTATGGAGACAGTCTTCTCTGGGTCACTAACACTGACTTAGCGAAGCAGACGACCCTCCCATAGGGTGGGTGGGCCTCGTCCACCCAGTTGAGAGTGAAGAGTAAGGTTCTGGGAAGGAGTTCTGCCTCGAGACCACACAGGAGGAGGCTTGCGTGGGTTTCTGGTATGCTGCCCGGGAGACCGCAGACTCAGGACTTCAACGTCGGCTTGTGCCCGAGCGAGAGGAGCCGTAACAGCAGACAAAAGACCTGACCATGTTTTCAAGAGATCAAGCATGGGTGCAGGAGTTAGTCGATGTAGCTGAACCCGCACTCCTAATCACACCGTCGTGAGGGGTGGCCGGGGGCCGTCGGCCCCTGCAGAACGGGTTGAGAGTGGCTGACGGGGGTGCGAGAACCCGGCCCCCCTCTGTATCTCACGCCGCGAGGCGGCTGTTCTGTTCCCAGTTCATCTGCAGCGCACACACACACAGGTGGCGGGCTGTCTTCTCAAGACATTAAGAGACAGACGTGGGAGACCAGGCCCAGGTTGTGTTCACTCCACAGTCACAGAGCTCAGATTCTGAAGACCCCTACGTTGACCTTGAGAAGTCACGGGGACCTTACTGGTCCCGGCTAGCTGCCGCTGTGCCGGCCAGGGTGAGGCTACGGGGAACAGGGCAGGTGCTTCCGGATCCTCTCCCTCCCTGTGTGGAGAAGCGCACTGGCCCAGGCGGGGACCTTGCGGGTGTGACGACCGCGTTCCTGAAAGACGCCTTGGTCCTCTGGCGCGCTTCGTCAGGTGTGTGTGCTCAATGCGAGTGACAGCCTCTGTGCACAGGGGGCCGATGGCAGCGCTGACCTCCGCCGGGTTCTGATCCGGGTTATCAGAACGGGTCAGACTTATTTCTGCGACTCATGTCTGAACTGGAGTGGAGGGCTAAGCCCAGTGGGTCTCTCCTGCTCTCATCTTAGGAAGTGAGCTGTGACATGTTAGGGAGCCGGCCCTGAAATACTCACGTGCAGGAACACACCCTTCCACGACCAGCAGAGAAGTACAATCCAACTGCAGGGTTCGCTGCCACACTGCATTTTCTAAGTCGGTGTTTGCTGACAGGCTGAGTCCATTTCTCTTCTTTTCTCTCCCTTTTCACTGCAGCTCATTTATCTCAAGGCAGCTCCTGCCTGAGTCACCATCACTCCTCTGTTAGGACAGGCACTGAATTTCATCTGACATGAGGGCGGTGACCTGGCTGGCGATACCTCACTGGTCGTTGGGCTCCGCTCTGGCTCTGACACTTCATGAATCACAATAAAGGTGTTAGGACACAGCCTCAGAGAGAGAGACGCTGTTTGTGGACGGCTGAAGCCGAGGCGTGTTACTCGTTTCCTGTCTGCAGCTGAGAGCCGGGCCGGGCTGTGGCTGTGCTGGCCCCGTCGTGCGCAGGGACAGCGGCTGTGACGTGTTCGTGGAGGCCACCCCTCCAAACACTCGTCTGACGAGCTGGGGGAAGGTGTTGGGGTCAGCAGAGGTCAGCAGGTACTGGACCAGTGGAGGAGTCGGGGGACCTAAGGCCGGGATGGTGGCTCGTGATGTTAGTGCACTCACACC
>PVKE010045477.1:0-12597 GCA_004027555.1 Craseonycteris thonglongyai | reverse complement strand
TTTATTTATTTATTTATTTATTTATTTATTTATTTATTATTGTTTTTGACAGAGAGAGAGACAGACAGATACAGAGACAGAGAGAGAACTGAACTGGGGGCACTCCCCAGTTCAGCACATGGGTCCACACGGGTCAGGGCCGGGACTCCATCCCTGGTCCCAGTGCTGCAAAGTGAGCGCTCAACCCACTGAGCCATCCCGGCTTCCCTGATTGTCTTCTTTTAAGGGGATAAAATTGGGACTAACAATGGATAATGAAAGGAGAATTAGCCCATCTCTATTAGTCACCAATGTGCTTAATGTACACAGAATTTTTAAGGCTCTTCACAAGGTAGTGTGCAAGTATGAGTTTTTCTTCTACATGTATCAAGAAACATGGAGTGGGGAAGAGAAATCATTCAGCTTTGATTCCACTGTTGGAAAGAAATATTTGTCACAACTAAAGATACACAAGAGAATTTGAATAGGTAAATATTATATTAATATTTAATACAATATATTTTAATACATTAATATTAATTTATTAATATTAATATCAATATATTAATATATTTAATATTTTAATATAATCTGTGCATCTTCACTGTGAGAAGCCTGATAGACCGTTGGGTTTGATCTCACCACATGTCAGGGTTTGATTTTATATAGCACATCTTTTGACACTTTAAAGTGGGTTTGTGTGTGTGTGTGTGTGTGTGTGTGCGCGCGTGCATGCATACACATGTAAGATTTTATGTTGCTGTTATTTATTTACAGACTTTTTAAAGTTTTATGTATTTTTCTTTCTTCCGGAGCTTCCTAAAAAATTGATTAGCATCTGCACTGGAATATAATTTAACAGCAAAGGCAAAAAAGAATTGGAAGTTGTAAATTCCTGAAATCACTACAGTGACGATCATTCTAGAAATCATTGCTTATTTAGCAGAGACCAAATAAGTAGATCTCAGACACAGCCATTCCTTTGTGAAGGTATTGGTGCCGGATTAGTGGATGTGGCTATATGGGTTGGTACTTGTTCCGATTACCCCAAAGGAGATGCTTCTACTGGATGGAATTCAGTGTCTCGTATCATTATTGAAGAACTACCAAAATAAATTCCTTAGTTTTCATTCCCTACCTCTTTTTTTTTTATTCTACCTTTGAATGGTTTATTTTGTGACATCTTATATGATTTTTAGGTATACATCTGAATGAAAAACAAAGCTAAACATGTTTACAGACCAAAGTGTGATTTCACACTGTTTTTAAATTCTATATTATTCATTTTTTCCTTCAATAAGAGATGATTTCGGAATTTTGTAGTTGAATAGAATATTTTCTTTATATTCCCATTCCCTGAACCTATAATTTAGAATATCATTGTGGCCTTTATTTTTTTTTCTATTCTCTTAGTATAGCACTTTTTAAAATATAAAAGCTATCAGCCTTTGTACAAGTTGTGAATGTTAGAAATTGTTTTATATCAATGAAATAAATGTATTTTAAACAACTTTAAAAAAAAAAAAGTCCATGTAACCTCAACATACAGAGAAGCAACACCTGAAAATGATCCTAACTATTTTATGAATGAACCAACCTTCTATACATCTGATGGTGTTCCTTTCACTGCAGCTGATCCAGATTACCAAGAAAAATATCAAGAGTTACTTGAAAGAGAAGACTTCTTCCCAGATTATGAAGAAAATGGAACAGATTTATCGGGAGCTGGTGATCCGTACTTGGATGATATTGATGATGAAATGGACCCAGAAATAGAAGAAGCTTATGAAAAGTTTTGTTTGGAATCAGAGCATAAGCGAAAACAGTAAAGCTAAATTTCAACATAATAAGTTTTATAAAGCAGTTTAGGTTATGGTGATTTATCAGAATGCAGGAAAGTAAGAAATTGTGTCACACTTATACCAAATTAAGGATGTTGAGTTATGTTACTAATGTATACAACTTTAATTTTGTTTAACACTGTCTGCCAAAATAAACTTTATTCCCTATAACTTAAAATGTGTATATATATATATATATATATATATATATATATATATATAATAGTTTATTATGTACAGTTAATTCCACTGTTTTGGCTGCAATAAAATCGATTTTGAAATAAAAAAAATATTTCAATAGGTAAATATTATATTAATCTGGCTAAAAACACTTTTAGTAGTATTAATAGCTTACAACTTATATAAACTTGCTGGTAAAATGCCCTCAGAAGATAAAATTGTTTACACTATTGTGTAAGAGGAACAGCTGTTAGCCCCTTGCCACATTCAGAGCTACAGTATTCTTACTAAAGCATTACCAGATTCTAGACAAATGTCTGCTGTTCAAGGTTTAAAGTTGCTCTCAGAACAGGTGTGTTGAGAGAGAGAGAGAGAGAGAGAGAGAGAGAGAGAGAGAGAGAGAGAAGCTACAACTATAAATAAGACTTCAAATTAGGTGCAATTTATATTCTAGGTCTGCATATGGATATCTACCAATGCCGAGTTCCAGTATTTGCAATAATTTGAAGATAATGTTCAGTTTGAGAGTTTCATGTAACAAATTATTCTGATTACTTTTAATATACATTCCAAGCACATTTTACTGACAAACATTCATTTTAAGTCATTCTGTCAGAAAATGAAGCCATCATCCATAATTTTTGAAATAGTTTATTTAAACATTTTTTTTGAGAGGTGTAGAAAGTGGGGTGATATAGTGGAACATTAACCTTAATGACTAAAGACCTGTGCTCCCTGGCTATAATTTTCCCATTTGCAATCAGAATGTCTTTAAGTTTTAGTAAGGATACGAAGCTAGGGGAAATGTCACACAGTGCTGTTGGCGAATGGGGGTATGAATTCGTAACACCATTTTATAGAGAAACTCAGCAATGCCTACTAAAGCTAAAGATAAACATTTCTTATGATCAAGATTTTTTACTCCCAAGTACCCATTTCAGAAAAATCTAAGACATAGATACAAGACTGTATAGTGTATATTGAGAAAAAACAAAACAAAATAAAACAAAACTGGAAATAATGTTTAGGTTAATAACAAAATGAATTAATGAATAAATTGTGATGTTTTCAAAAATAAAACATTACAGCAGTTAAAATAAAAGAATTAGGACTATATGTGTCCAAATGCATACATTTCCAAAGTAAATGGTTGAGTAAATTGCAAGGTACAAAGTGAAACAGTATATCACTAATATATTAGTTAAAAGCAAGCAATTCAATGCTACATATTGTTTAGGAAAGTGAATATGTGTTGTTAAAGTATAAAAACATGATCTATAGGAACGCAAGAGAAGAGTTCTAGGTATGGTTAGGGCTCAGAAAAGAATGCAAAAAGGAATTCATACTGTTCTTAAATTGAGAAAAAAGAATGCATAAGGGGTTTAAATTACATTTGTAATATTTTATTTCTTTGCAAACTAAGTTAATGAACACATAAAGCTGGATAATAGTTCATAATTTTTTCTAGTCTCTCTAGTATGCCTAAACTAGCCACATAGGTGTTTGTAAATGCGGGATCCTCAAAGGCCAGGGTTAGGGTGGGGCCCTTTGGAGCCATCTATAAAAGAAAGGTCAGGCAGCTGGACTTGGAATCCCAGGCCTCTCCTCACTCAGGCCCCTACCAACAGGACAGCTTCTTGGATCACTTCAGGTTTGATATCTTGTGAGTCAACATCTCCTGTAATGGTCTTTATCTCAGAACTGAAGGCTGTCAAAGTCTTTCTGTTGCCCAAGAATCTAGTAACTAGCACAATTATAAGAGAGTCATTTGCTTACCAAGTGAGAGGACCCTCAGAATTCTTTTCTCTAATAAAACAACAAAGCCACTAATCCAGTTATCATCACACTTTCTTTTAGTATTCAATTGATATGAGTGCAGCTCTAACCCAAACTACAGGTTAACCTCAGGATCAGGCAGAAACCGCTTGAAACCCAGTGCAACCTGCTGTAGCTGTACAGCCAGCTGGCAGCTGAAGCCCACGGCTTGTCAGTAATGTTGCCTGTAAAGTAAGCCTGCATATTTGCTACTGCTGGGGTTTGGGGGAGGGAGACATCAACTTCCTCTCCAGTGATTCTATCCCAACTTGATTGTAAGCTTCACACAGGAGAAATCACTGTGGTTCCTTATTATGTTAGCGTTTGACAGCTTTCTGATAGCTTCCAATAAAAACAAAATAAATTGATTTATAGTAAAGCAGGAGAGTCACCAGATGTAAACTAGAAGCCAAAGATAGAACCTCTAGGGACCCTCTAGGAAGAAGCCCACACTACTCTTCCCCCTGTTTTAACTTAAATCCCTCCAGCGGAGTTCTCAGACGTGGAAGGGATCTTTTGAGTCAACTAGGACCCCTACCCCGCCTCTCATCCTTAACGCTCCCAAGTTGCCCCCCCCCCCAAGCACCAAGAAACCACTGGGCTCCAGAACCTACAGCACCGTGCACCTTGCAGTCCCTGCCCCAAACTAGGTGCTTGCGGCGAGAAGCAGAGTACACTTGCTTCGCGGTGAAAGGCCGGGCAGACGGCGTAGAGTCCGGGGTCGGCAGCAGGGGAGCAGACATAATCTAACAGCCTGAGTCAGAAATCTCAGTATCTTCAATACCCATCGGTCCTCCAGACGAGGAAAAGAACACTGGAAAACTAAAATCGCATTATTGAAGCTCTCTCTCTCTCTCCTCCTCCTCCTGCCCCTCCACCCCCTCTTAGCTCTTTGCAACACTTTGCATAGGATATTACTTCTTTTTTTTTTATTATTGTTAAATTTAATGGGGTGACATTGGTTGGTAACAATCAGACAGTTTCCCAATGGACAACTCCACATCACATCACCCATGCATCGCATTATGTGCCCAGCTCCCAGAATCAGGTCCCCCTCCAACCTGATATATCCGGTGCCCACTCCCCCTCCCCACATAACTCTCCCTCCCCCCTCCCCCCTCCTCTCCAGGTAAACACCAAACCATTGAGTGTGTCCATAATGCTGGTGCCCTCTCCCACCTCCCCTCCCTCTCTCCCTCCCCCCTCCTCCCCTTCCCTCAGGCAATCACCAAGTTATTGGGTGTGTCCATAGGTCTCTGTGTCTTTGTAACTTTGTTTTATATTCCACCTATAAGTGAGGTCATGTGTTTCCTGATTCTTTCAGTCTGGCTTATTTCGCTTAATAAGATGGTCTCTAGGTCCATCCATGTTGCCAGAAATGACTGTATTTCATCATTTCTTATCGCTGAGTAGTACTCCATTGTGTAAATGTACCACATCTTCTTTATCCAGTCGTCTATCGAAGGGCATTTTGGTTGTTTCCATGTTCTGGCCACTGTGAACAGTGCTGCGATGAACATGCGGGTACAAACATCTTTAAAGATTAAGGTTTTCAGGTTTTTTGGGTCGATGCCCAGTAGAGGGATGGCTGGGTCATATGGTAATTCCATTCGTAATTTTTTGAGGAATCTCCACACAACCTTCCATAGTGGCTGTACCAGTTTACATTCCCACCAGCAGTGTATGAGGGTTCCTTTTTGTCCACAGCCTCTCCAGCACTTGTTAGGATATTACTTCTTGAGACAACGTTTAGTCTTTCAACTCATGTCAGCGACCCTTCGCATTCTTCCACAACCTTGTTTAAATTTCAGTACCTTTACTCGGTCATCCCCAAATTGAGGACGGAGGGGAGAGACTGAGGAAGGGCTACAGAGCGACCCCCCTCGGGTTCTCCTCTCCCTCCCGCTCCCCCTCCCAGGTGGCCGCGGCGCCCGGCGGCGGGGGAGGAACGGCGCGCGGCGGGCCGCACACGGGCCCAGGCCGCCCGGAGCGGGGAGCGCAGGGCGGGCGCGCCTATAAGGAGCGCTGCGCCGGCGGGGTGCTGCTTCCAGCGCGAGCTTCCCGCGAGTGGGCGCCTGCGGCTGCAGTTGGGCTTGGATTTGCACCTTGAAGGAGCGGGGAAGGAGGAGCAGGCGGGCGAGCACAGCCAGCGGCCGTCGCGGGCACTGTAGCTGCTACCTCAGTGCCGGAGAAGACCCGCCACGGGCTGGGTGGTGCAGCTGGGCACGCGATGGAGTGAAGCCGCGCGTGCCTCTGCTAGCGGGTGGCTGGGAAGGGGCTAGCGTTGCCGGAGAGGAAGGCACACACGCGCACGGAAAGAGCAGCCGCGGCGGGCGCCTGCGATTTGGGATTCGATTGGGAGGGACCGCTTACGCGGGGGACATGGATTCTGTACCACCACTGCCGATCGGCGTTTTCATGCTGTTCTCCGGCTTGTGGCCTTTAGGATTAACGGCGACGAACTGTGAGTACCCGGAGCTCAGGGCGGGTAGGTGAGATGGGAAACGCTAGTATTTGGAAAGATACTTCACTGTCCGAGCGTGTTCCGTCGTGTCGGCTCTGAGCAGAGGAAAGGGTTTTAAAAAATGCCGATTGGTGTGGTTCCAGCACTCTAACCATCCGAAAAGTTGGCAGAGCTCGGGTGATCCAGCTCCGTTGGATTTTATGCCCTCTGCCCAATTGCAAAGTTCAGGAGAGAAAGAGGTCTTTTCCTTTCGCCCCCCGCGAGCTCCCTGTGCCCTGCCCGTAGGATCTGAGCCAGGGCTTTCCCGAGAAGGCTCCTGGTTCAGATCGTCTGCGCTGCTTGGGCTGAAGCTTCCAGGGATAGAGATGCGCCCAGCCAACACACTGGGTGACCGCAGCTCATCTCTGGATGCAGCCGCCTTGGGTTTGCAGGATGCCCTGTGGCCCACAATACATATAGCTCTCTGCTAGACAGAGGCTTCCGTTGGGGTATCTTGCAACCCATGGGCACTAGTTTAATAGGACTGGGAGTTTTGGCCTCAGAGTCATAAGCTAATATAATCAAACCATGAGATCAATGGATGTCCCTGTTACAGGAGAAAGAGCTTTGATACACACTCCTCTCCCAAAATCTTTGTGCCAAAGAGCACGCAATGAGTATGCACTAAGTGTCCACTCTGTTGTTTGAGCTCTAACCTGGGCAAGTGCAGAGCATTTAATTTAACAGACAGGGAGACTGGACACCTGAGCATCCAACACCTGCACTGTGTATTTAAAGAACTCAGTTCATCAAACTTGAATAAAGCTCTAGAACCATCAGAGGTTTAAGCTCAATTGCTATGCTGCCTCTCTAAACAGAGGAAAGGAAGTTTTCCAGCTCTGGAAACTCCTAATTGAGAAAGAAGCTAATTAAGCCATCTGTGGTTCCCAAAGATGGTTTATCAGGGTTCCTCGAGTTTCTGGGCCTGCTCCCTTATCTGCTAACCCGCAGGGCCTTCGGAAATATTTAACTATATTGAGACATGTTAATACTATTTTTTTTGTAATCTGAACCATCGCTGTTACAGAAAGGTAGTGAAGACTAGTCACTATTACGAGTCCCTCTTATTTCACTCCCCACCATCTTAGGTCCCAGAGGGCCTTGAGTTAGAGATACTCAACCCAGTATACCCCAAGGGAAGAGAATAGAACAAATGTTATACACTGAAAACTGCCCCAAACAGAGCCAGCGTTTCTATCTGCGATTATAAGTTTTAGAAATCCGATCTATAGTTTGTGGTAATGCCTTATGAAGGTTTTATTAAAGTTTGTATTCTAAAGGAGGGCTGAAGAGGTCAACCTCTCTAAAAGAAGGACCCTAAGGGCCTTAATTTAGATATTATTTTAGAGGACAGGTAGGGACAGGTTAGAATCCGATTTTTCTCCTTCTTCTCTTCCTCTACCACCTACTCCCGTTTCTCCTCCTTCTTTTTCTTCTTTTAAGTGAAATGGTTCCCATGGTGCTTTAGAAAAACATGTAAAATGGTTTTAGTAAGAGGAAGCTAGGCATGGTGCTGAACTAGTCTATCTCTTAGAACACTAGAAGTCAGTATTGTCTTGATGATGCAAAGGTGTGGCAGTGAAGTCGCTGTTTCACACATTTACCCATCTGAAAACTGATTATTTTGATGCATAAAGATGGAGTGAGGATTAAGGGTGAAATAGATAGAAAATACTCTATAGGAATATGGTTTGGCTTCTTCATGTGGTGCATTTTATTAAGAACAAGAAAAACTAAGTTGTAAAATACTGCATTTTCTTTAACTTAATTGAGTTAATGTTACAATAATTCTTATAAAACCTGTATGGCATGGACTTAAGACTCAAGTTTATCATTACTGATGCAGCAATAAAGCTAGTTCTGGAATTTAAAATGAAACTTTGTGATAATGAGCTTTAATATTTCATAACTGACAGTTTAATTTCCCTATTTACACTCAACATTTTGTTTAAATGCACCCTGCTTCCTAAATATTTTTGGGTCAGTGTTCTTAAAATAATGATAAATGTTGTTATTATGCTGAATGAAATGTATTAATTCAGTGAACAATAGAATAGCAACAGAAAATTACTTCTGAACTCAGTACATCTTTGTAGTCTTCAGAACCTGTGATGCAGAACCTCTAAGGAAAAAAATAAAAAGGGGAACATTCCACAATTCTTCCAGACATCCATTGTCTACACACTTCATCCATTAAATACAGGACTTTGATTTACCATCTGTCTACAACCCATTAACATTTATTTATACACATATACTGGGGAATAATCAGTTTGCACAAGTTTGTAAATTATTTGGAGAAATTCTTTAAGTTAATTCTTTCTATATTCTAAAATGATATTTCATGTCATTTATGACAGTACCATTGAAAATGAATTAGTTTTCCAAGATGCTCTTAGTATTTGTATGTACCTGTGAACTTTGTTCAAGTAAATGCAGCTTTTGTTTTCATTTTTCTCATAATAATTTGCTGTTTTTATTGGTGTATAGGATGTGTGTGTGTGTGTGTGTGTGTATGCATGTGTGTGTGTTTAATTTTCTCATAAGCTAAACAAAATGTGGGTATTTATCTGCAATGGAAAAATGAATGCTTACCCAATGATAGATATTATACATTTCTAATGAAACAAAATTAAAATAAAGTTAGTTTAGAAGGCCAGCTAAGGTGTAGACATTGTGAATATGTTTAGAGAAATAATTACCTACTGGTAATAAAAAACTTGAAAATTCCCCCATTTCAGATTTTCAGGATATTAAATAATTATAACACTTTCTTTGGATTTACCCTGAGGGGATTAATTTTAAATGTAGATATGATAGGCCAATGTTAAATGAAAAATGCTTTTACATGTAGTATTAACTTGTTTGACAGAAGAATAAGTGATATGACTTGATAGTTGGTTAATGTGAAACCAGGAGTTTGAAATGCTAAGGAGTTCTGGCCCTAGTTATGCCACAGCTTACGTGTCAAATGCCCATCAGTCTAGGCAACCTCCCTGCCCTCACATACTCAGGTATAAAACAGCAATTAGACATGTATCCACTTCCAAACAGAACACCTGCTTAATATTCTACCGAGAAGATTCTTCATGTATTAGCTTTGCTGAAAGACCATCGTAATGGAAGTACTTGTGTTCAGTGTAATGGAAGTAATTGTGTTCAGAAGGTCAGAGGAATGCATTGGACACTTACAGGGTCACAATTCACTTTATTTTTAACAATAATCAGATGTTACGTAATTAGAAAGAGCCTTAATAAGTCACTTTGAAGGATCTCCAAGCATCTTCTCTGTTTGTTGCTACAAATTAGATTCATGAAGATTATAGACTTGAGAGATAAATCAAAAGCTCTTAATTCTAGTCGTTTTATCATAGGGAGAACTCATCTAAAATATATGAGGATGTCAATCATATTTATAGAGATCTTCAAGTAAAGAGATGCACTATAGCTTGAATTATCTTGAAGCTTATGCATAAACTTAATTAATAGGTAATGTTATAAATAAGTAAAGATCAGGCTGATTTCTTTCAGCAGAAATGTGTTTGTGGTATACTTTTTTGTGGCATTTGCAATCAGCAAAAGTGAAGGAAGTATATAATGTTCATTTGGAAGAGTCTCAATATTTTTCCATGTTTGGGCTTATTTTGATGATCCATATGAACTTCTTTTTCTCCCATCTCCAAACCAGATTCCTATTTCCACAACTGGAAGATGTAAATGAAAAACTAGACTAGCAATTTCCATACAAGGGTACAGAATTATAGAAAAAAAAATTGTTTCCCTGAGAATAAGCTCATTCCCTCCCATCTATCCTCTCAATTACAAGTTTCTTTTTTTTCTTCCAGGCTCCTCTTCCCATTGCTGTTTCTTTCATTACTGGGACTCAGTTTTCCTTTACGGCATTGTTTATTTTTTCCTTCAGAGTCTATTTGTTATATATATTGAAATGTTCCTAAAACCTTTAGTTGGTGATCCAAAACCTTTTTAGCTTATATGTCAAAAATCTGCAGAAATACGGAATTTTATACCCAAGTTAATCATCCTTGTCATATAGTAAGTTATGGGGAGGGTGCAATTACCTTAAAGTTTAAAATACAATAGTCATTCATTCAGTAGGACTTTATTTGAATGCTTCAGTGTAACTCATTTGGAGCCAAAAAATGACATTTTTAATTCATAAGGGAATCTGTCTTCATTCATCAAAACTCTGACACTGTCTGTCTGGTGTCCTTGAAACTTATCCTAATGTTCTTGGTGTATTAAAAGAATGGGATGTATCAAATGATTGTTAAGTTCCTATCTAGCTGTAACGTATTTTTGTCTTTGCTGATGTTGCCTACTGGTCATTTCATTTGGATTCTTTTTGGGATGATAGTACTCTAAATTGTTAAGCTATTATATTTATAATCACGCCATAATAGGGTTATGATTCCTACTAACTACTATGCACTTTGTATCTTTTCATATGCTGTGTCCAGGCAACAGAACTAGGTAGACTTTATTAAATCCAATTTCCAGATGAGTAAAGTTAGTAATTTTCTCAGTATACTAAAGCTAAACAATAAAAAAATTCAGGATCTGGAACTGTATCAATCTCCAAAAACCACACTCTTTATAAGATTGAAATTAATGTCCACCCACTTAGCTAGGGTCCATGTGAGCATCTGTGGGTAGCTGAGTTAGGGTCCCTGAGGTTAGTCTCTGTAGCTCTATCCTTGGCAGGGGATGTGGAGGTCACAGGTTCCACCAGAGCCAACCCGTAAGTCATACCTTACAAAATAACCAAACATTTGAAATCTAGATCTTATGCAAGATGCCAAACACCACAGTGGTCAAAGATAAGAGGATTCATGTCCAATATGCATCAAATGTTTAATTTTTCTTTGACAAGTTTCCATAAAAACTTGGTAGGGAAAGATTATAGCCCTGATGAAGACTTGTGACTACACACAGAAGTATATATTGATGCCATGAAAGCTACCTCTATCAGAGTCATGTCTTACACATTTATAGATGTCAGTCAAATATATTAATCAAATAAGAGGTATGCTCTCCTTTTCCCAACACAGGACTGGTCCTGATCTGGCTCCACCAAACAACCTAAATTGCATCTTGACCACACCTTCCACATCCCCTCATTTCTAACTTTCGGGAATATCTTCATATCCCACAAAGAAGCCAGGTTGTCTCTCATCTCCTTGCATCATTTATTTGCATAGGTTGTCGTCTTGGTCAAGAATCTCCATTCCCATTTCTTATCTTTGCTCATCTTCTTCCAACTCTACACATACATACACATACACACTTTCCCCAGGCTGGGTCAAGTATTCTTATATATTACTATTATATTTCTATAGCACATTTCATAATCATTATCTCCCCAATTAGATAGAAGCTTCCTTGGTTATATTTTATTTGAATGTTTATATTGAATAACCAAAACAGTAGACAAATGAATGGATGAGATGATAAATGAACAGTCTCCAGCTAAGAATTTTTATTTCTAAATTAAAATCCTATATTTCTGTTGCTAGAATCTTTTAAAATTTATTTGTTTTATGTTTATTTTTTAAACTAACAAGTATTACTTGTTATTGTTTGGGAGATGCTAAGAAACAGTTAGTATGTGGGGCCCTTAAGGAAAAGAGCAGTCAGCTCATTCAACTAGATATGGGAACTGAAGAATACGCCTCTGCACTCATAGATGGCGACACATCTCCCTGACTTCATTGCTGATAAGATCCTCCGTGTCAACCAGCTATTGGTTCCTAAATGAAAAGGCCTCTTCATCCATCTGACTTTAGTACAAAGTTTGAGCTAATTTTATTAACTTACTTTTGAAATATTTATGAGTATTCCCTGTATAGTCTTAAAATGTACAAATATATTGCTATAAAACTTCTTCATCACACAGTCAGTGTTCAGAACATAAAAAGAGAAGTTTGGAGTCTTTTCAGTGAGGTTTCAGTAGTAAATCACTGAAAAGATACTATTTTCCTGCAAAAGTCTAACATTACCCTTATAACATTATTCTGACTCTCAATTTCATCTGCTAAAGCTGTGATTGGGAGAAGTTTCACGTGTTAATGGTTTGTGTGTGTCACTCATTTAAAACACTTATTGAAGACATCAGTCCCAACTAAAGGTTCTCTTTTTAAAACTCAATATTTTTTTTTATGATTCTGGAAAATAAAAATGAATAAGAAGACATAGTCTATGACCTCAAGGAATTTTGAACATGGGCAGCCAGAAAAATAAATTTTTAATCATGTCAAAGTG
>PVKE010045476.1:0-12579 GCA_004027555.1 Craseonycteris thonglongyai | reverse complement strand
TTATAACATTACTTATCTTGCAAGCTTATATCTGACAAGAAACAAAAAAGTTTCCCCGTTATCACAATCCTCTTCAGAAGAAATTAATCCATCTTTCTTAGCAATGAATGTAAAATTTATAATTATAAAATAATTCTGCTTTCATCAAGACAAAAATAAAGTTACTATAACATTTTAGTTTTACATTAAAATAGCAATACGTATGATTAAAACTGACAGTATTATGTCCTGAAAGGTACTCCCTTCAAGACTTGCATATTTCAAAATATTATATACTTAGGAAGAATATGTAATTTAAGTATAAATTCACTTTAAAAAATATGATGCTTACTTCACTCATAGGTTTATTTCATTATGTCACTAATGTGTTCCTGAGATTCAAGTGTCTAAAAATAGAAGAGTATCAAATCTGTAGCTCTATCAATTGCTATATAACTACTTTAAAAGACCTTGTAGAGAAAAAAATCAACAATGAGAGAACTAGTTAGTCTACACCACTAGCCCAAAGCAAAGGCATTGACTGTGGCATCCAGGAGTACCTAGCGGGTTAACATTGAGGGTCTCCTTGCCCACTCTAACACTGAAAATGCTATGCAGGTACCTATGAGGCTCCCAAGGAAGTTCATGCTGCCTCATCTTTAAATATGAAAAGATACCTAAAGATCATTATACATCTCTAGAAAGCTTCAACACACAAAAAAAGAGTAATCAAGAAAAAAGAGAAGGTAATTTCAGAAGAAAAGATAAGTCAAGGTTAATGGAAGTGACTTTTTAAGTTTAATTGTATATTCAGTTCTCTGTAGCCACCAGAGAATATAACACATATACTAAATAAGAAATGCTATAAAAAAATAAAACACACACTTAGAACCAGAAAAAGTGCTCTAAAATGGTGGTTTGAGATCATTTTTAGGAATATTATTTCTTTTGATTTGTGTTAAGCATTGTTGTAACAGATCAGATACCAAACATAAAAAGAACTAGAATACTGTTAGAAAAAAATTTTTTAAACCTGAAAATAGCAAATAATAACAAATAATGGTATGAGCACCTTCCTTGCTCATGTATGTTTGCCAGAAAAGGTAAATTTAAAAAAAAGGCACAGGAAAATGGCAGAATCACACATTTTTCAGAATGTGCCTCTTAATACCCTCCCCCATATCCACATAATGGAGATACATCCCAGTACTAGGAAAACTACATTGCAAGTGTAGTGGCTTTTTTTTTTAACAATGCTTTTTTATCTTCTGCACTTCTTCATCACCATTTCTTCCAACACTGTTGCTTTTATTCTCTGCTATGTTCTTGCTAGTGTATTTTGCTTTCCTTCTATAATTTCTCTGATGTCTCAAATTACATGTGAAAATGTTGGTTTGTTTACAGATATTTTCTATTTTACATGAAAATTCCCAATACTCTTTTTAGAAATGAATAAAAAGCCACCAAATAGCAGTATACAAAGACTGGAAAATAAAAGCAACAGTAACAAAGTTAATGTACTACAGAAATCTCTTTTGAGTAATTAAGGAAAACTACTCCTTGCCAGCAAAAACAGACACACCAGCAGCATGGACACTGTATGGTATTAGGACATATACTTGTGACGATTGTTAATTCCACATCTGTGAGCATTCTTAATTTGACCCATTGTTTTCACTTATCAATTTCAATCATAATATAAATTATACCTTCATTTATCTTAACACTTTCAGGATCAATCATTATTACTTTCCTCTTAAGTCAATCTTCCAAATAATGTTTAAATGGCTACAGCTAATTTTTTTTTAAAAGATTTATTTTACTGTTTTTGACAGAGACAAAGAGAGAGAGAGACAGAGAGAAGGGGGAGGGCCCAGAGCAGTTTCCATAGCTGTACATGGTTTGTTCTACACAGGTGGGCTGGGACCGCACAGGGCAGAAACTGAGCTTGGGACCTCCTGCACGGGAGGCATGCCCCTCAAGCCAGGGATTGAATCGGGGGTGAGAACTGACCTGCCCCCTCCCCACTCTTGCATGGGAAGCACATCCCAGTTCAGCATATGAGTCCGCATGGGCTGGGGCTGGGATTCAATCCTTGGACTCTGGGGCTGCAAAGCAAGGGCTCATCTCGGCTTCTCCCCAGCTTATTTTTAATAAAGATAAATAACAACATCTTCAAATGCATGGATCTTTGAAAAATCTGCTTATTGTATGACCAGATTGAATAAAATACAAATGGTTAATAAACAAGAAAGCATAATAAAGCTACCTGCTGGGAGTCATTTGATTTGAAAGCATCCTTGAGAATTTCAACTGCTCTTGATGGGTCAACGTATTTCCTTTTAGTACCAACAAGAAGTGCAAATAGATACCTCAGTTCACACATGAAAGGCAAGTTTCGATGCTCCTATTTGGAAAAAAAGAAGAAAAAAACCCCCATTAAATAAATATTAATGAAATCTTTATTGGTAAACAGATATTCATTTTAAAACTAACCAAATTTTTCAGTAATACAGATTAGGAATGAGTCCAGCACTCCTATATTATAATTAAAGAACAGTGTTGGTTCATCTAGGTAAGGAGACTCAAAGGGGTCAAGCACCAAAACAGAAAAGAACCTATGCTAAATCCACAATTTCAACATAAAGGCCACATGCATTCACAGCAAATAATACCAATATACAGCCAGGGATAGTCTCCTCATTACAGTGTGTTCATGTAATCCTTTTATTCAGTAAGGTCCAGCTGCTGCTGATAGCAATAACAACAATCACCATTCAATGAGTGATTAACTGCATGCCAGGCAATTAGGTACTTGACCTCAATAAACCCGTTTAAGCAAAAATCCCTACTCCTCCTGAAGCCTTCCCAGGCCTCTCCAAGTCAATGATTCCTTCAAACTCCACATCTACTAAGAAGAATGTCTTTCTCTTAACAATGAATGACCAACTGCCACTATCAAGTGATGATCATAATTATCAGACTAATACTAGTCTAATAAGTCAGTAGACTAGATCCTAATATTAGAATAATGTATCATCCTCTAGTGTTCCTTTGCAATCTTACTTTTCTCAGTAAGACTATAAACTTCTCAAAGAACTTCTGTATCTTTTCCACAATTTTTTGCTACACAAAGCAGGTATGCAATTCCTACTGGTTGATTCAACCAAATTCTCCAGGAAGAATAAAAACAACCCAGTATTATCAATCATGAACAATTTATTTTAAAACAGGAAGGAAACTTTTAAAAAGAATGTAACTCACATACCTTAGAAAAATACTTTATGGTAACAAAAGCAGTTCTTATTACAGTTGGCTTGTGAAATAACAATTTTAACAGATAAAGCTTATATATGTTATTTAAATATTAGAAAAAATTTCCAAGTTTCCATGGTTGGCATCCTCAACATTATAAAGTTGTGTGTGTGCGTGTATGCACAGTGGCTGTCCAGATTAACATAATCAATACAGAACTAGTTGCTCCCAGAATGCATAAAAAAAAAAAGAGGAAAATCAAAGAAATAGGTGTAAGGGAATAAAATTGATCCCAAACAATTCCCATTCGATCCAAAAACTATACACTATTACAGCAATCACAAAATGTACTGCATGATATAAAAATGTTAAGTTATAGAAAACATGTATTTTATTTAAATATAATAAATTTCATCATTGATGATAAAAGTTAAATGAGACAAAATTAATCCATGATTTTTCTGAGGTACTTCCTAGTCCCCTACAATTTCCCTAAATAAGTAAGTTTTAGAAGTATAAATTCTAAGAATTTTAATACAAAAATAATTTCCTGAGTTATTTTTGATGCAAAAATTAACTCAATTTCCTGAGATGAATTTCTTCATTTATCACTATATCTAAAGTCCATGCAGTTTTCTAAGATACTACTTAAGTAACAATGATGAAATAAATGACTTGAAAATTAAGTGGAATTCTGCAGAGAAGTATATATGAAAAGTAAGATATTTTAATATAATGAAATGTTTTTGTCTCAGTCAATTCCTGTGACTTTCAAATAACAAAATGTAAATGATGTTAAGAGCAGGTACTGCATTTGGCTAAATTATGACAATAACACCACATAGCAAAAATCCAAACACTGTTCTTTTTGTCTTTTTTCAAACAGATTTATCAAGGTATAACAATTTTCTGAGCTTCAGACATGTATACATTCATGAAAGCACCACAATTAAGATAACATACCTATCCATCACCCCCAAAATTTTCTTCATCCTTCATTGCCCTTCCCAATCATCCTCAGGCAACCGTGGCCACTGTATATTTTCTAGAAATTTATATAAATCAAATCATACACTATAGATTTGTTTTATTCTGGTTTCCTGCAATAGGTATAATTGTTTTGAGCTTCATTTATATGACTGTGTGAACTGATACTAATAATTCTTTGTTTTATTGCTCAATGGTATGCTAGTGTGTGGATATACCACATGTTTTTATCCACCAACCCGCTCAAGCTGTTGTGGATATTATTGTCCACATCTTTGTATGGACACATGCTTTCATGTCTTTTGAAAGGGCTAGATGTTTTAAAGAAACAATCAAACTGTTATCCAAAGATATTACACTATTTTATGGCCTGGCAGGTTATGTTTTTAACTTTAGTTCTTCTAGTGGGTACACAGTAGCACCTCTAGTTTTAATTTGCATTTTCCTTATGACTTGTAAGGTTGAGCATCTTTTCATATGGTTATTTATAATCTGAACTTTTGGTAATGTATATGTCAAATATTTTTCCTAATACAGTAATGAGTTACTTGACTTATTATAGAGTTGTACAAGTTCTGTGTATATTCTAAATATAGTTCCTTTATCTGATACATGTTTTTCCACTACTTTCTCCCCATCGGAGGCTTGCCTTTTCCTTTTGTATGAATCTGTCAAAGATTACGAGGTTCTTAATATTGATGGAGTCCAATTTGTCAATTTTTTCTTTTATGATCTGTGCTTTTATTGTCTTAAGAAAAATTTTAAACCCAAGACAAACATTTTCTTTGATCTCTTCAATCACTTTTATAGGTTTACTGCTTCCTTTCAGATCTATAATACAGTATAATTTTTTTTCATACACAGATTTGCCATACTATCCTAAAGTAGAGTGTTTCTATGAAATCTTTTCTAAGCCAAAATGGCATAAAGTAAAAAGTATCCTCTGTTTTCAGTTCAATTTATGCCACTTCACTTTTACAAAAGATTTTCATTAGTACTATAACAACTTTTTCATAAAAGCAAAAATGCTCTTTGGAGTTCTAAAGCCCAACTCTCTTTGGATTTCTTTTGCCCAACTGAATTTGTTATGGCAAAACTGATTATAATCAATTCACTATATATATATATATATATATATATATATATATATATGTTTCTATTCTGTTTATTTGACCTACATGGTTATCTTTTTTGTCAATTATACGGTGCTTTGAACACTGTAGTCTAATAATTACTCCTCCAACACTGTCATTCTTTTTAAAATTGCTATGGCTAATCCACATATTTTGACTTTCCATACAAATTTTAGTCAGTTTGTCAAGTCTTATGAAAAAGCTTCCTGAAATTATGACTCAGATTACAGTAAATAACAGATTAAACTGGTGACAATTGATACCCTAACAATAGTGAATCTCCTGGTCCATGAACATAGTATATCTCTTTATTTCTTTACTTTTTCTCAGTAATATTTTGCAGTTTTCCATATATATCTCTTGTGCACTTTATCTCTAACACTACAAATTTTGTGCTATTGTATAAGAGTACTTTAAAACTTAAACACACAGTAATGCATTGCAAGTATTTAGAACTTATTGATTTTTGTATGTTAGCTTATATCATGTACCTTGATAACTTAATTCTAGCAGTTTGTTGTTTTTGTTAGAGTATTTGGGATTTTTTATTTGTAGAAAATCAAGTCAAAAACACAAAAAATAAAAAATAAAACCAGTTTTATTTCTTCCTTTCCAACATCTATGTTCATTCATTCATTCATTCATTCATTCATTTTATTTATTTATTCTTGCTTTGCAGCACAGGTTAAGAACTCCAGTCTAAAAGAAGTGGTGAGAGCTGACATCCATGCTTGTTCCTGATCTTTGGGGGAAAATATTCAGTCTTTCATCATTAAGTATTTATTAATATTAGTTGTAGAATTTTCATAAAAGAGCTTTATAAGGGTAAGTTTCTTTCTATTCCTAGTTTGTGAGAGATTTTGCCAAAAACAGATGTTAGCTTTTGTCAAATAATATTTCTTCTTCTATGAAGATGATCACAAAGTTTTTCTTTTAGTTTGCTAATATGGTGAATTACACTGATTTTTTTAACACTACGCCAAACTCCACTTACCAATAAGGTATTATCCTTTTACATATACTGCAGGATTCGATTTGCAAAATCTGCTCCATATTTGTTTATATATTCATGAGGAACATTAGTCTGTGGTTTTCTTTTCTTTGACTATCTTTTTCTCCTTTTGGTTTCAGCATAATGCTGGGCTCACAGAATGAATTGAGAAATTTTACCTCTTTTTCAATTTTCTGGGAAAATACTTAGAGAACTGGTATTATTTCTTTCTTTAATGTTTGGTACAAATCATCAGTAAACTATTTTGCTATTAATTTCTGGTGATTTGGTTCTTAATTAAAAATCCAATTTTAAAAACTATAATAAAGGGATATTTAAGTTTTCTATAACTTTTATCAGTGAGCTTCAATAGCTTGTGGTTTTTAAGACATTTACCTGCTGTTCATAATAATAAACTATTCCTTATTATGTATGGAATAATGCAGTGGTAACCTCCTCTTTTATTCCTTATATTGGTCATTTGTTTCACTCTTTTTTGTCTTGCTCAGCAGTCTACTAAGAAGTTCATCAATTTTAACAACTGGCTTAAGTAGCTTCTGATTTCATTAATTTTCTCTGTTTTTCTGATTTCTATTTCACTGATTTATGCTCTTATCTTTATTACTCCCTTTCTTCTGCTTTCAAATTGATGTGCTCTTTCCCCACTAATTTCTTGATGTGTAAGCTGTTGTAATTAATTTGAAACCATTCTTATTTTCTAATAAGGTGTTTAGTTTCATATATTTTCCACTAACCACTGCTTTAGCTGCATCACTACAATGTGATATGGCATGTTTTAATTTTTATTCAGTTTAGAATACTCTGAACTTCTCCTTTTGACTTGTTCTTTGTCCCTTGGGTTATGTAGAAGTGTATTATTTAATTTTCAACTATTAGGAGTATTTTCTAGATAACTTTTATTTAATTTCTAACTTCATTATAGTCAGAAAACATACTTGGTATGCTTTGAATCCTTTAAAATTTACTGGGGAAGCCGGGATGTCTCAGTGGGTTAAGCGCTCACTTTGCAGCGCCAGGGACCAGGGATCGAATCCCGGGCCCGGCCTGTGCGGAACCATATGCTGAGCTGGGAGCTCCCCCAGTTCAGTTCTCTCTCTGTCTCTGTATCTCTCTCTTTCTCTCTCTCTCTCTCTCTCTCTCGCTGTCAAAAATAAATAAATAAATAAATAAATATAAAAAAACCCCACATAACTTCTTAAAATTTACTAAGACTTGTAAATCCAGTCTGTTACTTTACCATGGCTAAAGACAGAAAATTCAGAATGCCATTTTTATTTGTAAAATTAAAAATTCCTTCAGGTACTTGCCTAGTAACACAGTACAGTATTAATCTAAATACATTCCCTTCTCATACGCTTCTCACTTGTGAGTAGTAAAAATGCGTAAATATTATTTATTTGCAAATATACATGTTAAACAAAGACTTTAAATGATATAACCTAATGATTAATAAAGCTCTAGCTGTTTATATGTAGATTACTTTTAAATACTATGAGCTTATACATCTCTGTGTTCTCAACATTTAGTACATGTTCTGCCATCTGATGGCAACTTTCTAAGCTGAAGAGAATATGTGTGGAGGTGAGGAGGGGCAAGTTGTTTACAGTGAGAATTGAAATTTTGGGTAACCTCACAGTTTCCCCCATTTGTATTATAAATAGTACAAATAAATGTGATTATATTAAATTAGTTTCAACTTCTAGAAATAATAACCATGTCTACCTAAAATACAAACTGACTGGAAAGACTCCATCTCTTTCTCTCACTCAGTGTGTATGGAATATTTGTGGCAATCTTTAATTGTGGATATACAATAGCCTGCTTAGCAGTGCATGCAAATGATATTTCTGTGATTTTGCTCAAAGAATCCCCAAGGATATTCTATATCTTAACCATTAATTTTCAACCTCAGTGTCAGAGGAAACATGAGTTAAATATGAATTCATTATTAAATAATAACTGACAAAAGTCACAATGACACCTTTTTAAAAAACCTTTTATCACCTCAATTGAATGTAGCATCAATCAGTGGATAATTAACTACCAATAAATCCCACATTTCCTTCAAAGATGTCAAGATATAGTGTGTACTACTGTCACCATGCCAAATTAAAGAATAACCTCATCTGTGGAACATTCTTTATAAAACAGCACAGTTTTATAGATGTCTTTGTTAGAACAGAAGTAGAGATTCTTTTTATTCCTTAAGCTAAAGGTGCACCTGTACATGCTGACCATTCCACTGCAAGAAACAAAAGTCTGTGGAAAGATGCTGATGACTGGATTTATATAATTCTCTAGCATTCAGCTCAACATTCTCTTGACCCCCCAACTAGCTCTGGGACTTAAGCATGGATATCAGAATTGTTTATTACATAAGGTTCGAACACTAACTTGGTCTTACTAAAAATTTTGAAGAACAAAAGAAATTAAAACTCTGTGTCTTACAATCTAGAAATAGAAAAGATCAAGATATGTATAAACATGTAATAATTCTAAATAACTATGTGAATTATAAATATACGAGGGTTGTCCAGAAGGTATCCAGCCATGTAACCGTTCTCATTATACTGACAATGGCTGGATATTTTCTGGACAATCCTCATATTCCACCTGAGATATCAGAAGAGAGGACTGTTGATATTAACAAATTGAAACACAGGGAGGCAATAATCCAAAAAGTTTCATTTAAAAATTATAATGACTGAAGGAGGTTCCCTGATTAAACATCTCTGGAGGCCTGAGGGGCTGTCAGGTGATCTCGGTTCCCTTTTGAAAATGGCTTGTTGTATCAGCTGACACATCATGATATAAAACTTATAGCCTGAAAAGCTCATTATAAACCGTTGTATCCCACTAGCTTACATTAGAAATGTTTCATGTTTGCAGAAAAAATAGTATTCAAAATATATGCTAAATGAAAACCATACTTTAATAATTATTATTACTACTAAGAAAGTTCAGCACTTCAATGAAACCTAAAACTTTAACTTCTTTGTGTTGATAATCAGTTCTCTTTAGGACTATAATTTTTTTTTTTTTATGAGAAGATCTCTAATGACCTACACTCAAGCATACTATCTCTACAATTAATTTTTTCCATTACATATGAATTTCTGCATGCCAATCAGTCCTATATTTGAAAAGCTAATGAGAACAATATAAAAACTAACAACAGTTGATACCTTGTACTTATTATGTACCAGGAACTCTAAGCCTTCTACATGTTTTATCTCATTTAATTCTCACAGCAACTTGTTAAAATAACTGCCATTACAGAGTTCCTGAAATTGGACAGTACAAAAAGAAAAAAGCAATTACTAAAGTTACACAAAAAATTGGCATAATACTTGACACACAGATGAAGAACTCACATTTGCAACACACTGACAAAGAACAGAAACTTACTGTAGTGGTAGTTGAAATTAATGGGTGGACTTCAAATTTGACAGTTTCAGATTTGGTGAGAGGCAAATGCCCACAAATAAACACAGATTAAAAATGAAGACCCTCTGCTTTAAAATCTTTTATAATTTTACCTTTTGGTTTCGAGGTAAATCTTGAGCATTTGCTGGAGGCTTGTAATTCAGCACTAATCTTCTAAATTCCAAAAGATTGAATAATGACTGAAAAAAAAGCAATAATTTAAGATAACCTAAGGAAAAATTCTATTAACAGAACTATAAAACTATAATGCACGATTTATTCTTGACAACTATACTACTTACTCTTGACAACTATAATTGACAACTACACTATTTATCACAGAATTGTTGCAATTGGCACAAGGCCTATTTCCTCCAGAGAAAAAGTCAAATTTCTTATATTCTGATATACTATTCTTGACCATTAACAATATTTATTGTACTACAAAGCAGAAAATTATACATGGACAACTCACAAAATATAAAACTATGTATTATGTTAAAAGCTTTCTTCCTTTTTATTACTCTCAACAAATAGTGTCCTCAAAATAAAAAGTATACA
Organism: Craseonycteris thonglongyai; assembly: GCA_004027555.1. NCBI lineage: Eukaryota > Metazoa > Chordata > Mammalia > Chiroptera > Craseonycteridae > Craseonycteris > Craseonycteris thonglongyai. The sequence continues at coordinate 2,226 of PVKE010045476.1, read as the reverse complement.
AATGCAAACATTATGTTCAATATAAGTTACCTAGAGGCATTAATTCTACAAAAACATAGTACAAATAAATTTATAGGCCAGATGCTTGGTGATGGAGACACAAAGAAATTACATATTATCTCTAGGCTCAAGGGAGACACATAACCTAGACAAGAGATAAATAGTTATAGCAATAGAAATGTGACCCGAAAATATAGTTATATTGTTCACACAGAATACACTCAAACCATATGCAAGATGTCCATGGAAAGGCTTCGTGGAGGTTATTATTAAAACATAGTTTATAATTCATTAATGTCATCATGAAACATGTGTTTAAAAAATTAAATAAAATACAGTGGAAAATAACAGAACCTATTATACACAGTAAATTCACCAGAGTAGTGTTTGTAAAATTTCATTGTAGGTATTTTAAATGCATGTATATGTAAAAGATAATTAACAATGTAAAATGTATTCTTTTCTGTGAGTCACAGTTTATAAAGTTTGAAAGTCACTGAACAGGAGGGGATAATGTATTAAATTCAAGTAAATACATGTTAGCCAACTTAATAAAAGATAAAGGTGGCACCACAAATCAATAAGAAAATATATATATATTTTTAGAATTAATAGCTTAGGGGTTGGGAAAAGTGACTCGTTATATATAAAGAAATAGAGTTATTTATAGATAAATATACATGTGGTATAAAAAATAAAACCATAAATCTGTTAAGAGAAAAATGTAGGAAAATACTTTGGTAATCTTGTGATCTAGAAATATTTCTTAATTAAACAATATGAATACATGAGATAATTCATGTATTCATTCATTTAAGAAATATTTATGAGCATTCACTACATACCAGATACAAGAAAGACAGGCAGCATAGAATAAAATATATCAAGTCTTTGCCCTTGTAGAGATTAAAAACTTGAGATGGCAGTTAGAACATGAGAGTAGATGTCATAAATCAGAAATAATATGAATACAGTAATAGCAAACCAAGATCAGAACCTTAGGGAAGAAGAAACATTTAAAAGCTACAGGAAAAAGAGCTGTGAGAAAGAAAATAAGAATATAGTAAGGGAATTAGAGAGTATGAGATTAACAGAAGAAAAAGGAGAAGAGAAAGCAAGGGCTTTCAAACACAGATAAATATCAGAAAAATTGTGGAGTTTTAAAAAATACCTATGCCAGGGGCATCTCAACAAGGATATAAAGTACCACAGAAGATTCTCAAGAATACTGAAGAATCACTGGCAAATGTCAGAAGACTAGCAAAACCTTTGGATTTGGCATTTGGGAAGTTGCCTTTTAGCAGAAGGTACAAAAATAGCAGCAATGAGTACTGAAGAAATGGCATGTAAGTAGGGGAAAGAAAGTATAGACTGTTCTTATAGGGAATTTAAATAAGAAAGAGAATGGCAAATTAGAAGAATCCCAATCCCACTTCTATGTTCTGAGAGCCCACTGAAGAACATTTTCCTTTTTCCTGAACATCCATTTAATCTCCTCTGGTGTAGGTCTGCTGATGATGAATTATTTCAAGCTTTTGCTAGACTGAAAACTGTTTTCTTTTCATTTTGTTAAGATTTTGCTTGCTAGTTATATTACAGAGGGCCAGTTACTTTTCCAGCACTGAGAGACAGCACTTCTGTGGAGAAGTCAGCTGTTATTCGTCTTTTTCTTTTTCTCTTCCTTTATAAAGGTGATAAATCTTTCCCATCTGGCTGCTTTTAGGGTTTTCTCTATGTCTATAGTTATTTTCCCCTCCCATTTGATTATGATGTGCCTTGGCACAGAATTCTTTATGTTTGTATTATTGACTGTTATTGCTTCCGAAATCTATGACTATCTCTTTCATCAAGATTGGAATACTCTCAGACATCTTTCAAATACTGCTTTCTCCCTATTCCCTTTACATTCTCCTTCTGGAACTATAAATACACTGTTTTCACTATTCAAAAGTTCAAAATTTCTCTTATCTGTACTTCATGGCTTTAGTCTGAAAATATTCTTCAGACTAATTGTCCATTTGACTAATTCTCTCTTCAGTTGAGTCTAACACACTGCTCAACACATCCACTAATTTCTTCTTATTTATTATAATTTTCAATCCTAGGGAAGCCGGGATGGCTCAGTGGGTTAAGCGCTCACTTTGCAGCCCCGGGGACCAAGGATCAAATCCCGGCCCTGGCCTGTGTGGACCCATATGCTGAACTGGGGAGTGCCCCCAGTTCAGT
>PVKE010045475.1:0-12604 GCA_004027555.1 Craseonycteris thonglongyai | reverse complement strand
TATTTCGCTTAATAAGATGGTCTCTAGGTCCATCCATGTTGCCAGAAATGACTGTAATTTATCATTTCTCATCGCTGAGTAGTATTCCATTGTGTAAATGTACCACATCTTCTTTATCCAGTCGTCTATCGAAGGGCATTTTGGTTGTTTCCATGTTCTGGCCACTGTGAACAGTGCTGTGATGAACATGCGGGTACAAGAATTGTTGCCTATTTTAACATTGAAACATTTTTAAATGTTCAGAAGAGATTTTCTAATTTTTTCAAAATACAGATCTTTATTGTTGGTTTTTCTATTGATTTTGAAAGATCTTTCTAGATAAAACATTATATAAATAGTGTTTATATTTTTTACTAATCAAAGATCTCTCTGTTAGAATTTATAAGCTGCATTAAATAACAAATTTTATCATTAAATCAAAGTAATTTTAGTCCCAATGAAATTTTGTCATTTAGGCAGCCTCTTACTGGCTCTGTTTTTGTAAATATATAAATTCAACAAAGCTTTTTTCTAAAGATTTATTTTTATTGTTTTTGACACAGAGAGAGAGAGATACAGAGAGAGACAGAGAGAAGGGGGAGGGCCCAGAACAGTCTCCATAGTTGCACATCATTGGTTTTTCCACATAGTTTCATTCCACAGGTGGGCGGGGCTGCACAGGGCAGGAACTGGGCCGGGGTCTCACCCTGGTGAGAACTGAACTGGGGGCACTCCCCAGTTCAGCATATGGGTCCGCATGGGCCGGGATTTGATCCTCGGTCCCCAGGGCTGCAAAGTGAGCTCTTAACCCACTGACCCATCCCGGCTTCCTCCAACAAAGCTTTTTTGAAAAGTGGAGCTCATGAACCCTTCTTACTCAACTTTCTTCATGGACCCTATTTGTGGAATCAGTGTATTAAGAAATAACATATCTAATTTTTTATTCTTCTTATAAAATCCCATCTTAATTTTTTTCTTTTCTATTTTCCTCTTGTGATCCTTCATTTATCTATTTATCTTCTTTCTTTCCTTCTTCTTGTAACCCAGCTTCTGCCCCAAGCTGCTTTCCTATGTCCATGTTGTGTTTTAAGAAAATTTTTCTTCTCCTGTGCTTGGATTCTATGCTTGGATTCGTATCTCTGCCTATTATGCTTTTTTTTTTTTCATAGAGATTCTATTCCTATTGGGTTCACTGGTTCGTTTACAGAGAATTGTGGATGGAATAAGTATAATATTAATAATCTGGCTATATGTGAACATTTCACAAATGTGAAATGTAATTATCCACGGCTGTCATCAATAAAGCATAATCATGTTGGCATAAGCTTGCTGTGTTCCAGGTGTAGCATCAGTAAACTCTTAAAGTTTTCATATTGTTTGGCATCCCTGTGAATTAGACATATTACTAATGAACAACAGGATGAATCTCTTTTTAATCCTTTTTCATTTTTCTATTGCACTGGGGCAAATTTTTATTCTTACTTTTTAGTTCAAGTTATAGAGTCTACGATGCTTTAAGGTAACTGGGAAACTGAAACTGGCCTGTGAACAGGAACAGGACTTTCTTCCCAACTTTTTACAGATTCATCAAGTGATGGTCAGCCACGTGACTCCAGCTTTTAACTTCACCCACTCTTTCTGTCTGGAATATTTTTTGCCTGTGAACAGGAACAGGACTTTCTTCCCAACTTTTTACAGATTCATCAAGTGATGGTCAGCCACGTGACTCCAGCTTTTAACTTCACCCACTCTTTCTGTCTGGAATATTTTTTCTACCATCCCTCTCCTCCATGTCAGCTTATTACAAACTTTACCCAATCATCAAGCCATTCTCCTAACACTCTCCCAACACCCCACTCCCTCAAATACTACCTTCCCATTATGCTCTTTCTGGTCCTCTAAAAATGTCAGATGTAATCTCTCTCGCTCCTCAGCATTCCCAGTACTTAGTGTGTACAACACATAGAGTGCTTAATAAGTCTGCCTTAATATCTAGTTTGAATTCCCTTAGCATCCCTTATAGCCTACAATTCTAATGTAGAAAATCTAGTCCAGTGCTTCGTGCTAGACTAAAGTGTGGAACAAAGAACTTCACATCTGAAAAGAATGTTTGGTTTAGATCCTTAATTTTACCAGTAAGGACACTGAAGCTAGTTTAAGAGGTAAGTCCCACTGACAGTAGGCGACAGAGATTCTCTTGTTTCTTCTATCCTTGGATGCATATTACAAATAAAATTGTGTATGCACTGGGATACACAGGCAAAAAGGTCTACTTCAAGAAGTCCAGAGTCTTCTGACCAGAAGAGACAATAGATTATTACAACACAGCTATTTGTAAAATAAACAAATAAAAATGCATGAATCAAGGAATTCACTATCTTTGTAGTAATATTAGATGACCTTTCCAATCACAAGTGTGTGGAAACAGGTTTTATAATTCAGTTAACAAAATCACATCCCACGTTGAATGGTAGGAAGTGTTGCAAATCTGACCTTTGCCAGCCAAGCTGATCTCCATCAGCCTGAGAAAGAGAGAGGTCTAGTGAAAATGGAGAGGTGATATTTTCCCTCTTACTCTTTTTAGTTTTTCTCTCTGCAATTTTTGTTGCTGCTTTTCTTAAGGTGATCAGGATTTAGCTCTGAACACTCACTGACCACCTATGATCATTTTTGCCCGGTTTATTAATTGGCTGTATGTTCTCTTCCACCAGACCAAAGAGTCTGTGGACTGTGGGCTGGACGTACTCACTACTGATTTTATTTACTTATTTTTAACCTTGAATGTGCATATAATGTTAATTTCTTTCATTCCCCCCAAAATCTGGCTTTCTGACAGGAACAAGCCTGCTTCATTTAAGTGCCAAAGAGAGTCTGATGGGAGGTATGGTAAGCATGCCTCCCAGATCTGCAGGAAGCCTCACCCGGGACATCTCAGGTCCACGCTACCCGCAGTGCATCAGGAAGGACTGCAGGTTGGGTGGTGTTAGAGGGAGTTTTATTTGAAATGGTTTCAAAACCTGTGAGGGAGACAAAGCAGAGAAGTAGATTTGGGTAACTTCCACACCTATTGTTTTGCCAGGAGCTACTCGGTACCTGACACTCAGCCCTCCCTAAGAGACGGCCTTCTTGTGCTGTAGCAGCTGTTCTGTAGCTTTAGCATCTGCAGGTGTTGAATGCAGTCCCTAAAAACAGGACAGCTGTGTCTTCTTTTTATTTTACTGTGATATGCCTTGCTTTAAGAAATGCCTTGTATGTGAAAAACATAGGCTTATATTCCACACACAAAAGCAGGAGGACCTCTCCTAAGTTATTTCTACGAAGGTGGACTGGCTTCGTAGGATTTGGGGGTGTACACTGGATCCAGTGGCTCCAATCCTAGGACTCTATCCTGAGGACATCACTAAAAGTGCACAAGTCACACCATCATGTTGATTTGACAAACCATTGTTTCCAATAGTGAAAAATTAGAAACATACAGGTTGATCAAAGATTGTTCCATAAACATACAGGTACAAATGCATGGGTAGCATGGCCCTATTTTTTATAAAAAGTGTACAAGTATGTGCTTGTAAATAGAAAGAAAAAAAAATGATTTACTAGACACCAACATATAAATTGCTCTTTCTTGGAGGTGGAATTATTTGTGGTTCAAATTTGTTCTTGTGTTTAAAAAATGGTTTTGAACTTTATTCAGTAGATATGTATTATTTTTATAACCAAAGAATGTTGAATAAACCCATACATCCCATTTTAAGGGCAACAAAGAGAAATTGGTTTTTGTTATCTAAAAACAAGATAACAAAATACTCTTAAGCATCAATATCCTAGAAGTTTCCAAAATGAAAAATATTTTCTTAAGAAAAGTAACTTCTAGAATTCCCCCCGAAGTGTCCATATTTTTTCCCCCCAGAACAAAAAGTCAGGTATATGTTCTGTAGAAAATGAACACAGTGTAGACTGTTTTACAGCTGTTAAAATGTTTGACGTTGACGTGTGTCCCAACACAGAGTGAAACCAAAGATAACACTAATGAGTAAAAAATGCAAGCCGCAGAATATTTGTACTGGGATTACTTTTAAAAAACAACAACAACTATAACCCTCTTTCCCCCTCCTCCCACCCGTATAGTACATTTTATTGAGAATGTCTATATTTAGAGAAATGCTGATATGCCCAGAAATTGGCCTGGGATGACATACACTGATCTGTTACTATTATCAACGGTTACCCCAGACAGCGAATGGAGAGAGAGGCAAGAAACAGCTTGGAGTTTGAAGGAATTGTGGGGTGGGCTTATTGACATTTTATTTTATATACTTAGACATTCTTTATATTTTTTTTCATAATTTAAAATCATTCAAAAAGAAATAAATTTAAAAGAAATTTTAATAAATTTCATAGGGGGGGAATCAAACATACGGTAATGGAAAGTGAGCTGATTCTGGGTGGTGAGCACATAATGTGAGGTATAGACAATGTAATGGAGAATTGTGCACTTGGAAACTATGACATTGATATCAATTAATGTCACCCCAAATAAATTTAACAAAAAAAAATTTCAAGCAAGCTTGCAAACTCAAGAGTTAGAAGATAGATTGTGGGTTAGGCTTATTTAAAATTAAATTCCTGCATTTTTCAAAGGGTCAATGGTAATGATCAGGATGGTTCTCCCTCTTGATAATTATTTTGCAAATATAAAAATGGCAAATGGGTCTTTCTGACATTTCAACTCAAATATTTCAGATATAATCCTAAAGATATAGGCAGTTTTACTGTACAAGACTCACATGGTTTTGAAGTGTGGCAGGAACTCCACGGGCTGGTACTCTGAACCACAAGTCCAGTGCATTCATGTATAGTTGGGCATAGGCCAAAACGTGACTTGAGAGATGACTGTCTTCAATGACCATGTCTTGCCACATAAATACCCCCTCCTCATTCCTGTCTTGGCAAACTCACTCTTTCCCTCTCATAATGTCCTTTTCTATACCAAAAACCACTTTTGGAAGGAATGAAAACACATTTTCATGAATGTATAAATGATGGCTCTTTAAAATTTTATCTTCTCATCAAATTTGCTTTTTAACAGGCTCACAAAGGAATAGAGCTCTAATGGTGGAATCTCACTTATCTATCTATCGGGATCTGGTGGCATATAGCCAGTCACTGACTCCACTTATATATCTATGGCATCCTCTTTAACGGCCTAGCATTTTCAGACTTACAAATGACGGTATATGTCAGGATCCCACTATAGCCAGGTTTGGAATCCTATATACAAGTCATCCCAGAGTAGACCATTCTTCACATGTCGGATGACATCAACCCTGCACCGGATCTGAAACAGAGATGGAACAGTTACCAGAGGCAACACAGGTGGCACAGACCATCAATTCCCATGTCCCTGGGACAAGCAGCTGCTTATGACAGCAGGGACCTGAGGCGTCAAGGAGAGAAGTCTACTAGAGCAGATGTCACAGGCTGAGGGGAGGGGAGGGGTCTGAGTGCATCAGAAATTGAGGGACAAGAAACAAAATGGATCAGGAGATAGGTTGAGTGTTGTGGCTGAGAGCACAGACAAGTCAGAGCCCTGGGTTCAAATACACATTAGTGACCTTGGCAACCATCTCGCACCTTGTTTCTTCATTTATAAAATGAAGATAATAGACCATTTCTCATAGGACCATTGTGAGGATTAACGAGTCATTGTAAATAAAATACTTAAAACGAAGTCTTGCACAGAGTGAATGTTCAATAAGTGTGTGCTGTCACCATCATTCTGAAAGTAGAATGTCCCAGTCTCCTGAACATTCAGAGGCAAAGCAAAGCCTTCACCTTCACAGCAATCTGTGTATTTCAGACACGATTCTTTCACTTACGTGATCAAGGCCTTTACCTTTAAAGTTTAAAGAATCCCAACATGATGCAGAAGCTGTTGAATACTCAAGGAGCACAGGGTTAAGAGACAAGCAGAGATGGTTTGAGTCTCAACCCTGCATTTGCTAATCACGTGACCTTAACGTTACTAAGACTCAGTTTCCTCCATGACAGGACTGCGTGAGAAAGAAAAAATGAGATAGTTTACAACAAGAGCATGAAGTGGCATAAAGAGAAGTTTTCCTAAGATTGGAGACGGTTTAACACTTCAGTGCCAGTGCTAAAGTTTATCAGGTGCTTTTCCAGCTTCTGGCATCACATTAACATAGTCCTAAATGAGACAGGATGATTAGAAGATTGGCGTTTTAGATTTATTTCTCTTTCCTGCACCATTCTCACCAAATGATTACATCCATTGTGAACTGGGATTACAAACCCAGGTCAGAGGACCTGTTCCTTTGCTGGTAGAGATTTAGACACATGATGCACAATTTGGTCAGCCGAGGACTGTCCAGCCATGATGAAGTCTTGGGACCAGAAGTCTCGCTCCTCACAGTGGAGGGAGATGGCCTTTCCTGGCCTCCAGAGAGGAGCACATGGGAGAATTAAGAATAAATTTGGAAAGTATTTAGGGTGTGAAATAGGAAGGTCTTGCTGATGGATTATATTTGGGGATGAGGGAAAAGTGCACAGTTGAGATTACTCCCTTGTGTCCAGCAAGGCTCACTGGGGAGATGATATTATCAATAATTAAGAGTGAAATGGAGAAAGAGAGGTATTAGAGAAGAAAATGGTAAGTTGAATTTTGAACATGTTTGAGGAGATACCAAGGATTTGGAAATTTGGGTGGTATCTAGCAGGCAATGTTGGAGGAGCTGAGTGACCACCTAAGTAAAGTCCAAGCAGGACACACAGGATTTTTGAGTCATTAGCAAAGAAGATGTGTTAGTAGATGAGTTCACCAAGAAGACTTGAGAAGAAGAGAGGGTTGAGCAGAACCATGGAGGGAAACAAGAGATTTAAGTGGCAGCTGGAAAAAGAGAGATCCTGAGAGAATGCAGAATAGTCAAGAAGTAAATAAAGTGTCACTGGATCTAAGAAAGGCCTTTTAGTTCAAAATGATGGAGGAATCATAAGCCTAACCTATCCTCTGCACACTTCTAGACCTAACTAGAATGTTGGCAGAGCAATTTAATAAGTATAAACTGCCACAGTGAGGAGGAAACAAAGTGGGTCATTGATAAGCAGGAGATTCACTAATTACTGTGATGAGTGACAACCAAAGAACAGGGCAGAGGCTGCAGAATCCCAGAGAGTAGGAGGGCATTTAGTGCAAGGAGTGGAGATAGGTACTATGGATGATATAATAGCAAGGACACACAGAACAACGTCCATGAAACAGCTGACCCTTGCCCTATGCCTGTGCATGGCTCTCACCAAATACATTCAGACTATTCTCTGAGTTAAAAAAATGGAATTGATTGGGGGTCAGTAGGGGAATGAGAGTAGGTACTGTATTTGTGATGTCCCAGGGTAAGAGCCTCCACATTTTGGTATTTAGGAGTTCCCCAGACTAACATCTGGCTCCTTGCCCTCATAACTTAAACTAGTGACCTCTGACCAAATTCAGTCTAGTTCTTGTTTCATATAGCCTTGTTACAGTCCCTTTTAAAAAACTGATTTGGCTTTCTATATTTATAAATCTAGGTATTTTACATGAAAATCCAGATTTTCAAGTTCTCTGGAAAATTAAAAATACAAGTCAAATCATTAAAATGTTGTTTAAGAACATATGTGTTATATGAAGTTATTTTTCAACCTACAATTAAAGTATCACACAAATGGCACATGCAACAAGTTTAAGATGGCAGCATAAGAGGAGCTCCTTGAAATCTCCCTTGGGAGTTACAACAAATTGAATAACTACAAGTCAACAAAGGACTCCCTAAGCAATACAATCACAGCTGAAAGACCCACTTATCACATGGAAACATCTGAAGGTGAGAAAAGCAGGGCAAACTTGGGAGAAAGAAAGGGGGAAATGCAGAGACAAGGGCCATGGCACACAGCCTGGTGCTCACTGTGGTCCCAGGAAAAGAGAAGGAGGTGCAGAGACAGGGGCCACGGGGCATAGCCCAGAGCTTACTCTGGCCCCAGGAGAGAGAAGGAGTGAGAGAATGGCAGGCATGCCTTCTCTGGACCCAAAAATTCCAGCCTGAGGGACTCAGCATATAATATGGCTGAAACCAGCACTCAGGGCAGAGACCTTGGGGCAAAGATCAAATACAGAAGAGCATAGGCCCTCACTGCCCTCACTGCCCTCACTGCCAGGCAGAAGACATGGAAGCTTGACCACCTCCCCCCAGCCTCCCAGAGCGCGCTTCCTCCACCTCTTCGCATTATTAGCAGTGAGCCCCAGAAGAAACAGCAGCTGTGTCAGGTAAAGAGCAGAATATTTACAGCCCTGAGAACTGGGGAGATAGTTCCTAAGCAGCAGACACACAGTGCAGCTGATACCAGCAACAGGAAAAAGCAGTAAGGGTGAGACAGCTGTGAGCTAGCAGCAGCCATTATCTGGAGCCACAGCCTGCCTGCTGCTTCCTGTAATGCACCCTGCCTCACCGTTTCCTGACTGAAACCAGCAGAGGCAGCTGATATACAGGTACAGCTGCTTCTGGTTGCAGGAGTAGCATTGGAGATTCAGAGACCTAAAGCTCCATCACACATTACACCTTCTCATGAGGATGTTGTACTGAGACTAAGGTGACTGGGTCAAAGAGGAGAAACCCACTTCACAGGAAATCACCACCTGTGAGAAGAAGAAATAATACAAGAGAAAATAAAATGCTTCAGTAATACCTAATAGAAAGCAAAAGAAAGACTTCTTCATATCTACTTGCTGCAGAATCCACTCCTGTAGATGCCCAGGAAGAGAAATACATTAATTGCTATGAATAACTAAGGGAACAAAGCTACTCAGAAAGAAAATTAAAAATCTCTAAAAAATGACCTTAAAGACATAAAAATATATGAACTAAATGACAGAGAATTTAAGATTGCATTTCTGAAAAAACTAAATGAGAGGCAAGAAACTCAGAAAACCAGTTTAATGAACTCCTAAAGGAAACCTGCAAACAAAAGAAACATTTTAGCAAAGAGATTGAAATTTAAAAAGAAGAACCAAACATAAAGTCTGGAGATGAAGAACTCAATAAAAGAGATGAAGAATGAAATAACCACTTTAAGAAATATCTGATCAGATTGGGAAAAGGATTAGCAATATCAAAAATAGAAACATGGAAATGACACAGGTCAAAGAAGAGAGAGACTTGAGAGTTAAAATAAATTATAAAAAAAACTTTACAAGTACTACCTGACTCCATTAGAAAGAACAACTTAAGAATAATGGGTATACCAGAAGGAGAAGAGAGTAAGAAGGGCACAGAGAGTCTATTCAAACAGTTGATGAGAACTTTCCAAACCTATAAAAGATCTAGATCTTCAAATTCAAGAAGCAAACAGAACACTTAACTACATCAATCCTAACAGGCCTTCTCCAAGGCACATTATATTGAAGCTGTCAAAGATCAATGACAAAGAAAAAATTCTTAAGGCATCCAGGGAAAAGAAGAGTGTAACTTAAAAAGGAAAACCCATCAGATTATCATCAGACTTCTCAGCAGAAACTACAAACCACGAGAGAGTGGAATCAAATATTCAAACTATTGAAAGAAAGAAATACCAGTCAAGAATAATTTATCCTGCAAAGTTATCCTTTAGATCTGAAGGAGAAATAAAGACTTTTCCAGATATACAGAAGCTGAGGACAAGAAATACTTGAGGAAGCTAGTCAAACTGAAACAAAAAGTCAAAATAAATAGGGCTAACAAAAATATAAAAGAGGAGGAAATAAAGGTCTGAATTTCCATAGGGCAGTGAATATAAGAAGTATGCTTAAGAAAAGGGACTAGGGTATATATGAAACTTTCTTCTACATAAATGTAATGGTAACCACTCAAAAAAATTTAGAACAGAGACACATAACATAAAAAAGAGGAAACAGGGAAAAAGCATAGAACACAACCAAACTAAAATAATAGACAGAAATAAAAAAGCAAAGTAACAATGGAGACACTGAGCAACCAGAAAACAAAATATAAAATGGCTATAAGAGTCCTCATATACCAAAAATCACCCTAAATATAAATGGATTGAGTTCACCAATAAAAAGGCTCAGAGTAGCAGATTGGATCAAAAATCAAAACCCAACCATACACTGCCTTCAAGAGACACATCTCAGCCACAAGGACAAATACAGACTCAAAGTGAAAGGGTGGAAAATGACACTTCAAGCAAATGACATCTAGAGAAAAACACATATAACCATAATTATATCTGACAAAACAAATTTTAGGATTAAAAAGGTAACACAAGACAAAAATGGACACTTCTTAATGATAAAGGGGACAATACAACAAGAAGATATGACACAAATATTTGTGCTCCCAATCAGGAAGCACCAAAATATACAAAGCAACTACTAACAAACTTAAGGGAGAAATTGATAAAAATGCAATCACAGTATCACCTAAATATCCCCATTGACAGCCATAGATAGATCATCTAAACAGAAAATCAATAAGGAAAGATCACCTTTAAATGATAAATTGAACCAATAGGACATAATTGACATATACAGAACACTTCACCCTAAAGCACAAGACTATATATTATTTTCTAGTGCACATGGAACATTTTCAAGGATAGACAATAAACTTAGACACAAAACCACCCTCAGGGAAGCTGGGATAGCTCAGTGGGTTAAGCACTCACTTTGCAGCACTGGGGACCCAGGATCGAATCCCGGCCCCGGCTTGTGCAGAACCATATGCTGAACTTGGAGCTCCCCCAGTTCAGTTCTGTCTCTGTCTCTGTATCTCTCTCTCTCTGTCAAGAAATAAAATAAATAAAAAATAAATATTAAAAAAAAACAACAAAAAAAACCACCCTCAGCAAATTTAAGAAGTTTGAAATCAGACTAAGCATAATCTCTGACCACAAAGCTTTGAAATTGAAGAGCAGCTGTAAAAAGAAAGGAGGAAAAACCACATTTATGTGAAGATTAAACAACAGGCTATTAAACAATGACTAGATCAAAGAAGAAATTAAAAAGAGATTTAAAAATACATAAAAACAAATGAGAATGAAAACACATAATATCAAAATTATTGGAATGCAGCAAAAGCAGTAATGACAGGGATATTTATATCATCACAGGACTATCTTAAGAAATAAGAAAAATCACAAATAAACAACCTAACATTTTATAATCTTTTAAAAATTTATTTTATTGTTTTGACAGAGAGAAAGAGAGAGAAGAGAGAGGACCCAGAGTAGTCTCCATAGTTGTATGTCATCAGTTTCAACATAGGTGGGCTCAGGGCCATGCAGTGTGTGAAGTGGGCTGGGGACCTCCCACATAGAAGTATGTCCAAGGAGGGAGCCAAATGGGGGCCCCCCACATGGGAAGCTCACCCCTGTGGGAACCCCAGTTCAGTATATGGGTCTGCATAGGCTGGGGCCAGGACTTGATCCTCAGACCTGGGGCTGCAAGGTAAATGCTCAATCCACTGAGCTATCCCAGCATTCTCACATTACATCTTAAGGAACTATAAAAAGAACAAATGAAATCCAAGGTCAGCTGAAGGAAGGAAATAATAAAAATCAGAGCAAAACTAAATGAAATATAGAACAAAAAAAAAAAGAAAGAAAAGAAAAAGAAAGAAAAATATTAATGCAACGGAGTTAGTTCTTTGAAAAGAGTAATCAAATTGACAAATCCCTGGCTCATCTCACTAAGATGAAAAGAGAAGATACAAATAACCAAAATAAAAAATGAAAAAGAAGAAATTATGATGGACACCACAGAAATACTAAGGATCAAATAACAATACTATGAAGCACTATATGCCATCAAATTCAATAATCCAGAAGAAATGGACATGTTTTTAGAACTATATAGGCTTCCTAAACTCAGTTGAGAAGAACTGGAAATTTTAAATAGACCAATTATTAGTATAGCAATTGAAACTATCATCCAAAATTTCCCTAAAAGCAAAAGTCTAGGACCAGATGGCTTTACTAGTGCATTTTACCAAACATTTAAAGAGGATTCAAAACCTGTCCTCCTTAAACTCTTCCAAAAAATTGAAGAACAAGTAATACTTTCTAACTTATTTTATGAGACCAACATTACCCTGATACCAAAATTCAGTAAGGATAACACCAAAAAGAAAAGCTACAGTCTAATATCTCTGATGAATACAGATGCAAAAATCCTAAACAAAATACTAGCAAACCAAATAGAACAATATAATAAAAAGATTGTACATTATCATCAAGTGAGATTCATCCCAGGGACATAAGGATGGTTCAACATATGCAAATCAGTCTATGGATACACCATGTTGTCAGGGACCAACTCGGACCAATCTGGCTAAAAACAAAAATAACTCCATTTTGAGAATCGACTTCATCCTGAGAGATAGTCTTGCAGTCTGGCCTGAAGTTAAAGATAACTTGTTACTCAATAGTATCTCCCACACATAGCCCACCCCTCCCTTGCTTGGACTGCCCGCTAGAGCCCGCGAATCCTCCACCAATCCTGAGCTGCCACTTACCCTACAACCAATCACCCTTTGACAAATACCCCGCCAAGCAGATAGCCCTGCCCTCCTTTGTCCCTACA
>PVKE010045474.1:0-12603 GCA_004027555.1 Craseonycteris thonglongyai | reverse complement strand
GGTGGGGAGCAAGGATGTGGGGTTCATCTGGGGGGTCAGGGACATGGTGTCAGGTGGGGGGCAGGGACGTGGGGTTCAGCTAGGGGGTCAGGAACGTGGGGTTCAGCTGGGGGCAGGGATGTGGGATTCAGGTGGGGGGTAGACCATCAAGGCCAACGACAGCCACAGGGCAGCTGGAGTCAGAGGAGGAGTGCAGGGGCTGGGGCTGCCTCGGCTGGAGTGTGTAGCTTAATTGCTTATCATGTTTATAATTTGCACAGGAACTTTGGTACAACACCTTCACGTGCACAAAAAAGTGTACTGTCTGCAAAGTTATGCAGGGACCCGGGGACTCTGAGCGTCTTGGGGGTGCAAGTTCCTCCTCAGGTTCTGCCCCGTGCAGGGAAGTGTGTGGCCACAGGCCTTGTAAGGTGGTGGCTGACACCTGTCAGCCCGCTGCCAGGCATTGTCTGTGAAGCGAGGAGCCCAAATTAGCCAGTGACCAGGCCGCCTGGGCATCTGCTGGGCTGTCCTCCCTGCAGGCGCCCGGCCTCAGTGACGGCCCCAAACCCCATCGGCACCGCTCTGCCCTGAGGCCTCTCCTAACATGGGGACGAGGTGCCACCCCTTCCCCGTCTCCCCCATCAGTGACCAAGCCCCATGCTCAGGCCACGCATTCCATGTGGTGTCCACACAGCTTCCCCGGCCCCCACACCACCCTTCTCTCCCACCTGCCCTGGGCGGGCTGCCCCCTACCCTCCCAGTCTCCCTGGAGTGCTGACTCCTCCAGGAAGCCCACCCAGACCGCCCCTGCCCCCCAAAGCCACAGTCCCGGGGCGTCCCCCCTGCAGGTAACCCGCAGTGCTGATGTCATCGTTTACTGCTCTGGACAAGCTTGTCTGTAGGCACCATGTTAACCTCAGCACGGAGCCCGACACATAGTAGGTGCTCAGTAAATGCTCACTGTATAAATGGACAACATGGACACCTTCTGGCCAAAGACGCCCCCGAGAACCGGTCACCTCACAGGGCTCGGGGCGGTGGGGGGCTTGCTGGGTCCCCGCGGGTCCTGAGCTCAGGTTGGGGAGCTGGTGCCTAAGGTTTAGGGACAGAGCTGGCCGGGCAGCCACCCGAGTGCCCAGGCCCCAGCGTCCCCCTCCCGCAGGGAGGAGCAGCTACAGCCTCGAACTGACCTTGACATCAGGGATGAACAATGAATTGTCCCCTCCAACAATGTGCCCGGACAGACATAGAAACAACAGCTGGGCAGCTGGACCTTTGTTGATGTTAAACTTAGCCCCTCAGGTCACCCTGAGCTGTGACCAGCCCCCTCCACCAGTGTCCAGAGATGTCAGGGGATTCAGGCACCAGCGCAGACCAGGGGCCGGGCTCCTGCCCCCCGCCCCTCCCCCGCCTCTCCCCCCCATTTTCTCCTCTCCCCCTGCCCCTCCCCCGCCTCTCCCCCCCATTTTCCTCCTCTCCCTCCCCCTCCAGGCCTCTCCAAACCCGGGACCTGCAGCCTCTCTCTCCACCCACCGCACACTGCGGCCGCGTCCAGGGCTCGTTTGCACACATCTCGGGGGGCATAGGCCAGGCGGGGGCTTCTCCGTCAGGGATCCTAATGAAGTTCCGCCCAGACCCCCACCAGGATGAGGTAACAGACCCACACCTCCAACCTTTCCTCCCGTCCCGGGGTGACCCTCCTCCCCGTGCCTGGGTGGGGGTGGGGGACCCTCTCCTTGTGGGGCCCCTTGCCCACCCTCACCCCCCAGCTCGGACCCCCAGCCGAACCCACGGTCACAGCATCCGTCACGTTCATAACATTCCATTTGTAAAAATACCCTGTCGGTGCTAACGTGCCAGATGGGCTTACACGTATAGTTATTAAGTGGACTAATCGATATTTAAATTTTTTTGCAGTTTGCTCTCTCACGTGGGAGAGACTGATAGGCATGACCGACCAACGGTCTAGTCTGTGTTTTCAGTGTTGGTGTTGTTATTGTCCTGATGCGCTGGTTTTATCGGTAAAACAAAGTAACCAAAAAATGGTCAAGGAAAAGTGAAACCTGGATTTGAATTCTGTGACAGAACCAAGAGCCCCTCCTCCGCCCCCCACATGGAGTGTGGCCACTGGGCTGAGCTCTGTGCAGACTGCGTGGCCTCGTGGTTCTATAAAACGTCCCTAAAATGACAGGCGTGGGACATCGTCATAAGGAACCGCGGGGAAGGGTTCGTGCAGCCGGGTCTGGGTTTCCGTCCTTCTCTGTGCGGTTCCGAGCGCGGAAGCGGGTTCACAGGCCGGAGCTGAAGTTCTGCTCCTCGGCACCAGAGGGAGCATCGGTGAGTGTGACGCAGCCGCCGCGAAAGGGACTTGCCTGTGACCTGCCGACGACACGGGAGAGACGGGACGGGTGGAGGTCTCGTCCCTGCCCCACCTCCACCCACATGACAAGCAAGCACACGGCTCCCGGCCCACAGCGTCACTGCCTTACCTTCCTTGCACGAGGTCCTCGGCCGTCCCTGCGGGCGAAGGTCATGCGGGTCAAGGTCATGCGGGTCAGAACCAGGGCTGAATGAAGCTCAACGCGCAGCAAACCGGCTTTTCTGAAGCATGAGATGCCAACGCAGTCCCTGCAACCCGACGCCGCTCTGATGACTATGTTTTGCACAGCAAGGTCTTCCTGCTTCGGGGACCCAGGGGCCCAGTGGTTCTTTACTGGGGGGGGGGGCAGGGGTAGGACTTCGTGAAACCCACAGCAGTCACACACACACCATTTGGAAGCGCGTCCAGGGACATTCATGGGGCGGGTGCCTGAGCCAGGCGTGTGCACACAGCGGTTCCCAAGGGCTTGCAGGCCCGTCGCCCAGGGAGGGGGCGCCGTAGACCCCGCTCCTCTGGGGACAGGAGTTGGGGGGCAGCGGGGAGCAGGGAGTGGTGGTATGGAGGACATTCCTGCTGTTTCCACTGTTTAAGGATGTTGAGGTTCCAGGACGCCCACGGAGGCCAGGGAGCCTGGTCGTGTCCCCGGCTGTGACAGAGAACTCTGTCCTCATGTGCGATCGCGCTGCAATGATGGGGGAGGCCCAGCCCGGGGGAGGGGGAGGCCCGTTATCAGCCCCCGACCTTGATAATGTGACTGCTTCGTGGCTGAGACCAAAACCCAGACACAAGAGAGCCTTCACCCCGCGCCCTGTTGCCCACGTGAACATGCCCCCTGGACGTTTGCGATACGCACGGTGACATAGGCTTGATTGTGGTGCCGACAAGGTGTGATGGATTCCCTCAGAAGGGACCGAAGCCGATTCATCGAGGGGGCAGCCCTGAGCTAGGAGCTGAGGAAGGATGCGAGCTCATCAGGCAGCCACGGAAGAGGCTGAGCCGTGACAGGGAAAAGCGTGGGGTGCAGGGGACCGGGCAGTCCTCGCTGGGTGTGGGGGGCCACCCGGGGGACAGGCAGGAGGAGGCGAAGCTGGGCGGAGGTGTGGGATCATGACAAGTCACAAAACCAGATATTTGAGGAAAGCCTCCAACGTGAAGGAAAACGACAACAAGAGATTAAAAGGCAACCAGCAGAAAGCACACAATGCGAAGAGCAGAGCAGACTCGGAAGCACCGGGACCAGGGGACAGAGAGGAGGACGGGGTCCTTTTGTCCACAAAACGGGAACGGGGTGCTATCTGAAAAGGACAGGGCCACTCAGAAAACTAAAAACAACTCTTGGAAAACAGGACTCTGATGGGAACCATAACACATTCAGTAGAAGAGCTGGTTGAAGGGTTGAAGAAATCTTCCAGAAAGTAGCAGGAAAAAAAGAAAAGAAGGGGAAGCCGGGAGGGCTCAGTGGGTTAGGCGCTCACGTTGCAGCGCCGGGGACTGAGGATCGAATCCCGGCCCCGGCCCGTGTGGACCCATGTGCTGAACTGGGAGCTCCCCCAGTTCAGTTCTCTCTCTGTCTCTGTGTGTGTGTGTGTCTCTCTCTCTCCTCTGTCAAAAAAAAATAAATAAATAGATAGATAAATAAATAAATAAATAAATATTTTTTAAAAAAAGAAAAGATGGCAACTCTATCAGGAAGGATAAGAAGGTGCCCTGTGTTACTAACTGCAGGTCCAGAGGACTTAGAAAGAGATTGTTGTCAAAGAAATGACACCCACACCTTCTGGGACCGAGGGGACCGGGTTCACCAAACGCCAGCCCGGCTACGGTGAAGACCCGGGGCCCAGGGACCGAGGGAAGACGTTGCAAAACCTCCGGAGAGAAAAGGGCGTGCAAGCCGGTATCTGCGCTGCGACCCCGAGTACCAGAGAGAGTAACAGTGTCTCCAAGAGAGAGTAACAGTGTGTCCAAGAGAGAGTAACAGTGTGTCCATAGTCGCTCATGCTCTGTAACAACGTGTCTCCTCCAGTGCACGGTTACTTTGCTAAGAGCAGAAAGTGCGCATGGTGCTGAGAAGATGGTACCGTATTTTCCGGCGTATAAGACGACCCCCTAATTTTACAGTTAAAACACAGGTTTAGGCCTCTATTCGCTGTATAAGACTACAGCCTCGGAAGTGGGGGGTCGTCTTATACAGCGAATATAGGCCTAAACCTATGTTTTAACTGTAAAATTAGGGGGTCGTCTTATACGCTGGAAAATACAGTATTTAGGAGGCGCTGTGCTTGTTGTGACATCTTCCTGTAAACCTGACACAGCTCGGGAAAGATAAGGTCTATTTTTTTTATTAATGGGGAAAAAAAATGCCTGCAAAATTCTAGGGGAAAACGATTTCCAGCAGGACCGCCTGCGCTGCGTCCTCGCCCCCCATGGGGGACCCTGAGGCCAGGCCGGGAGCCGGGAGCCGGGTCGGGGTGTCGCCCTGCAAGGTGCCACCGGGCGGCTCCGTCGTCCGCTGAGCCCGGCACCGGGGTGGGAGGCGCGGACCGGCCTTCAGGGGGCGCCCGCACCCCCGGCCCGGGAAGAGCCGGGCGGAACAATAGAGGCGCTGATGCCCCCGCGCCCTGAAAGACACATTGTTCCCGGGAAGCCCTGGGGCGGCCAGACGTGGAATTCCGAGAAGCAGCTGAGTAATTGGGCTGTGCCTCCCTCCTGAGGCTGCAGGCTGGGCCTGGACCCCCGAGGCCGGTGCTGGTGGTGGGGTGGGACCCAGACCCTCCCTGCTCAGCGGGCCTCAGGCCTCCTGAGTCCACTGAGCCTTGAATGAGCGTCTCGCACCCACCGCCTCCCCCACTCCCCCTGGCGCCCCTGGACCCCCCCCAGGGGACCTCTTTGAACCTCTGTTTTCTCATCTGTAAAACGGGTGTAACCACCCCTTCCAGTTACGCCTCCCAGGGGCTGAGAGGATCGAATGAGAAAGATCTGGAGGGCTCAGCATCTCTGTTCCTTTCTGTTCAGAGGAGGTCACCCCCTGGGTGGCCGACCCCACCTCCCCCCCCAGGCTCCAGAAACCCCCCCATGCCCCCCCATGCCTCCAGCTGACCCGGCCCAGCAGAGGCTGCAGTGGGAGGTCCCTGCCTCCTCCCACCCCAGGACCTGAACTTCCGGCCACCCCAGGCCAGGGAGGGTGGGGAGCTCTGCCAGGGGTGGGGGGCCGGGGGCTTGCTGACCCCCATCAGGCCGCACCCTCTCTCTCGCCCACCTGCCTTGCACAGAACCTGGCAGCCGGGGGACATGCTCCTGCACGAGGGTCTCTCCAGCGTGAGGTAGGGGACGTGCTGTTTGCACAGAGCCCGGCCCAGGCTGCGCCCTCATGAGACGTGTCCTGGGGCTACTGTGACAAACTGCCATGAACTTGGTGGCCTAAGCCAACAGGAATGTGTCCTTCCACATTCTGGAGGTCGGCAGTCCAAAGATAGTATTGGGCTGAAATCGGGGTGTTGGCTTCATGCACACACACATGTATGCACATGTGCGTGCACACATGTGTACACAAGTGTGTCCATGCATGCACGCAATACATGTTCATGCATGTGCTCGTGCATGTCTGTGCACGTCTATGCATGCACACACCTGTTTGTGCGCGCACACATGTTCATACATGCACGCACATGCACATGCGCACACACCCTGTAGAGTAAGGACTGTGGGTGGGATCAGAACAGACATGGGAGGTGACAGGAAGAAGAAAGAGGTTGGGGGCAGGGCGTACAGGGGACAGCGCTCCTCCATCCTGACAGCTATCACCCCACACGTGCCTGACGTCCCCAGACGTCCTGCTGGGGCTTCTCCAGGCTCCAGAGGAGGAAAGAATGGGGAGGTCCGTGCCCTCGGCTGGGACCCTAGTGGCACCCAGACCTCCCCAGGGAGGAGCTGTGGCCAGGGGGGTGTTGGCGTCACGTGTACAGATGGGGTGTTGCGTGTGGCAGGGGGCTGAGCCATCAGCAGGTGGGGACTCAAGAAGGGGAGGCAGGGGCCCCAGGAAGCGAGGTCACGTCCTTGACGACAGACCCCCACAGAACCAGGAGCCCCGGTAACCAGGCGCCCACGTTCCATGACAGCCCAGAGCCCGCTCCTGTGGCAGCCGACGCTTGAAGGAGCACATCGCTCTCCCGCCTCCGGCAGCCCCACAGCGAGGGTTCTTCCCGACGTCGGTTCAACCCCAGACGTCTGGCCACTGACCAGGAGGCCCCCAGAGAGACACAGGCCACCTCGGTGGGCCATCCCGGGGCAGCCCCATGCCCTGTGCGGGGGGCAGGGGCACCCAAAGGGAGGCTGCCCCGCACGTGTTCTCCCGTCGGAGGTGGTCTGAGCAGAGCTCGCTGTGTCTGGGGCGGAGAGTCTCAGGGCCTGAGGACCGGCGGAGCCCTGGATGGTGCAGACAATCGGGGGCCCAGAGCAGCCCCGGGGCCTGGGGGCCTCGTCCAGCAGGGGCTGCCGTTCTGACCGCGCTCTCAGGGGGCCGTGGTGGGTGAGGCCCCGAAAGCGCAGCTGATTTCCGTTTAATTGCAGGCGGGACCCAGGAGGAGGAGGATCATCCCCCTCCTGTAATAACAAACATTTCCTGCTCACTATCTCCTTCAGGGACGTCCTCTCCATTAACCATGGCCCCAGGGAGGAGGCTGTTAGCTCCCCCACTTTAATGGGGTGCCCGGTAAGAGACTCAGCCAAGATTCACTCCCAGGCCCGCGACCCGTTCCCCCACCAGCTCTCGCTACCTCTGGGCTTGTCCTGCCCCCGGGGTCTCCCTGAGTCACGACCACCAAGGGAACACAGGTGTGGGGCAGCAGGGATTGGCTTGTCAACAAATAACAGTAAATGTAACAATGACAAGTAGGTGTGAACACATGGTGTTTACGTCACGGCTTTGTAACGTTACCATATTTTCCGGCGTATAAGACGACCGGGCGTATAAGACGACCCCCTAATTTTACAGTTAAAACACAGGTTTAGGCCTATATTCGCTGTATAAGACGACCCCCCACTTCCGAGGCTGTAGTCTTATACAGCGAATATAGGCCTAAACCTATGTTTTAACTGTAAAATTAGGGGGTCGTCTTATACGCCGGAAAATACGGTATATTGTTATACTGATACATAAAAAACCAGGCCAGGCTAGAATGCGCCCCCTGCGTGAATACTGATACATAGTAGCACAGGTAACAATTGTGTATTATATACATCGTTGCACAGACACGAATAGAGGTTATACTCCTACATCAACATGCTAAAGGATTCTCTCTGAAAGAGAACGTGAGGGTGACGTGTTTCCTTCTCTACCATTTCCTGTCCTTTCAGGGTTCTTCAATGCACATCTTTTTTTTTTTTAAGATTTATTTTATTGTTTTTGACAGAGACAGAGAGAGACAGAGAGAGACAGAGAGAAGGGGAGGGCAGAGCCGTCTCCATAGTTGCACGTCATCCGTTTTCCACATGGTTTCGTTCCACACAGGTGGGCGGGGGCCGCGCAGGGCGGGAACCGGGCTGGGGGCTCCCGCATGGGAAGCTCACCCCAGTTCAGCATGTGGGTCCCCACGGGCCGGGGCCGGGATTCGATCCTTGGTCCCAGGGCTGCAAAGGGAATGCTTAACCCGCTGAGCCCTCCCGGCTTCCCCAATGCACATCTTTTGTAATAAAGATAACAGGGGGGTGTCTTTGGGGTGCTGCCTAGAGAAAGACGCCCCGATGTCGTGTCCAGAGCTCAGGGGCTCCGTGGAGGCCCACCTCCCCCAGCTCGGCCCTCATCCCAGGCTCCCAGCAGGGCGCTGCCCACCTCACACCTGTGCCCCTCGGCCCCACGTTGCATGTCCTGGGTGGGTGGACCCAGCACCCAGGATGAGCGGCATGGAATCTCCTGGCGGGGGGCCCGGTGGGGGCCCAGCTGATGGAAGCGCCCCCGAGGACACCTGGCTCATCCCTGCAGGTGGGGGTCCAGGGGGGAGAATGCTAGCCTGTGCCCTCCGGAGGCCCCTGAGGCCCAGCACACCCTGTGCTGTCTTCAGCTCTGTGACCTCAGTGGGAGCCAAAGTCTGTCCCCTGGGGAAGGCAGGCCCCGGGCTGATCTGTGGGTTCGGGGGTGTCCTCATTGCCCCGGCCGCTCTGAATTCTGAAGGAGCACAGGCCCTGACCCCGGGAATGCCGGGCCGGAGCGCAGAGCCCAGCCCAGGCCTCGCCGAGGGCACAGACGGGCCCGGCCATGCCAGCCGCCGCGTGAGGTGGCACGTTGGCTGGCTGGGCCCTGCCGCACCCGCTGCCGCGTGAGTCATCCTGGGACCCGCAGGCGAGTCCCAGCCCAGCTGCTGGGAGTCCTCCCCTCACGGTGGGGGCGGGGAGGGGAGCCGTGGCCGGGGGAGGCTCCGTGGTCGCCCACCCTGAGCCGGCCTCTCCCGGGTGGGGGTGAGCAGGGCTGTCTGGGCCGCGTGCTGCCCGGTGGCCGGGCTGCTTGCCCAGGGGCTGCGCCCACGCCCTGCGTCCTGCTCCGGCCTGCACGCCATCCTGCCCAGAATGCAATTCTTCCTGCAGCTGGAACCCCCCCCCCCAGGCTCCCCGAGGGCGGTGGGGGGAGCACCCTCCCCAGACGCAGAGCACCCGGTCCTGCCTGTGCCACCGTCCCCACGCCAACAGCCGAGGGGGCCACGGCAGAGTCCTGAGGGCACCGGCGGGCGCCTCACCTCCCGGGAGACCCTGGGCCCTCAGGTCAGGGGTTGCCATGCCCAACCCAGTGCCCCCCATGGGGCCGTCAGCCACGTTTGCTCAGTGAGCGTGCCCGCATCCTGCCCCCTCGGCTCACAGGCGTGCCCCCCCATTCGGAGACCCTGGGTACCCCCATTCTGAGGCCTTAGGTACCCCCCATTCTGAGGCCCTGGGTACCCCCATTCTGAGGCCTTAGGTATCCCCATTCTGAGGCTGTGGGTACCCCCATTTTGAAGCCCTGGGTACCCCCATTCTGAGACTCTGGGTACCCCCATTTGGAGTCCCTGGGTACCCCCATTCTGAGGCCTTAGTACCCCCATTCTGAGTGCCCCATTCTGCCCAAATCCCCAGCATGGGTCACCTCTGGGCTTGACGGG
Organism: Craseonycteris thonglongyai; assembly: GCA_004027555.1. NCBI lineage: Eukaryota > Metazoa > Chordata > Mammalia > Chiroptera > Craseonycteridae > Craseonycteris > Craseonycteris thonglongyai. The sequence goes on along the minus strand of PVKE010045474.1, from coordinate 3,117 downwards.
AAAGGCGAGGAAGCTGGTGGAGGGAGCGGTTCACACACTCCGGCTGGAATGGGGGGCACTGTCCCCCCACCCCCCACTAAGTGCTGCGGTCCCCCCTCTGCTGCCAAAGCCCCGGCAGAGATGCAGCCGATCGCAGCCCCGCACTGGAGCCGGATCCGTCAGCTCCGATCGGGGGGCTGCTGCAGGTGCCGGTGAGCCGAGGGGGACTGAGCTGTGTCAGGGCCTCATGGGGTCTGTGAACACGGCGGGTGTTCAGCTCCCACTCGACTGCCGTCCACGAATCCGAGGGCCGACTGGCCCGGGGCTGGGGCCGGGGACAGGCTCTGAGCGCTGCAGCGTGAGGTGGGTGCTGGGAGCTGGGACAGGCTGAAGGGCCTCCTTCCTGGGACCACCGAGGCCCCCTGTCCGGGGGCCGCACTGTGCTGCTCCCCAGGCTGGAGATTTCGGAGCCGACTGTGGGTCAGGGAAGCGGGGTGAGAACAGGGAGCCCCGGGGCGTCTGCAGGCAAAGAATCTCACTCGGGATCGGCGAGCTCGCGGCCCTTGGCAGGCGTCTTCATTTGGGCTCAGACATGAAATGGGGATGGCCGGCCCCCAGCCCACCTCACCTCCAGGCCCAGCACCCCCTCCCACACCTCCCCCTAGGCCTGGGGGTCCCCGAGGGGCCTAAGCAGCAGGAGACCCCCAAGTGTGGGCCCATCTGCTCCCTCCACCAACGTCTGTCCGGGGGCGAACGCCCTCCACTGGCCACCAGGCTGAGTCCTGAGTCCTGAGGCTCCGGCCCGAGCCGCCTGGACCAACAGTTTGCAGAACCGAGGGCTGAGCCCCAGAGGCGGGGCCGTGACGCCAGCTGTCCATCGCGCAGAGGCGGGGCCATGACATCAGCTGTCCATCACGCAGCGCCCAGGGCCTGAGCCTGGGAGAGTCGGGGCCTGAAGCTTCGTCCTCAGCCCCGGGCGGCCTCTGCCATCCTTCCCGGGCCGAACGCCCCCTCGTCTCCCGCACGCGACCGCGGCTCTGCCTCGCCAGGTGGAGCCAGAAAGGGCCGGGCAGCTGGCTGACAGGAAGAGGGCAGTTAGGGCCCAGCAGACATGGGCACCGAGTGTCCCCCCAGCGCCGATCCAGCCCCGGTGGGGCTCCCTGAACCGTGTGTGTCCCATGTGCTGGGCTGGAGGGCCCCACTCCTGCCCCCGGGGCTCACTGAGGGTCAACTGCACCCCGCAGTGGGAGGGGGTTAGCAGGAGGGTCGGCCCCGGGCTCAGTGGGACTGTCCTCGCTAAGGTGGAGAGGCCGGCAGGGCTGCCAGGGGGCGACGTGGGGAGGGGGCAGGGGCTTAGGTCTCCACCTGGGAACGGAAAGCGGACCCTCCCCCGGCCCGGCTCCCGGTCCCCAGGGGAGGCAGAGGCATGTGGGGCACAGGGCACAGGGCTGGGAGCCAGGCCTTCCAAGCTCTATTCCTGGTCCCTCCCCTGGGCCTTCCTAACCTCAGGGCCACTGCCACCCCTGCCCTCCTGCTCCCAAAGGGCAACCCCTCCTGCCCCGGGCCCCCCCACTGGGCACCGGCTGGCTCAGGGGCAGGCGTCAGCGGGTGGCCTGGGGCCTGTCCCCCCTCCCCAACTCCCCAGGCCTGCCCTCAGCTGCCCTCGGACCCAATGCCCACCGTCAATCGAAGGCCACTGAGCCTGGGCCAGGGAAACCCTCCCTCCCGCCAGGACCCCGGCCGGGCTGGGGGCTCGTAAGTCAGCTCCCAAGGCCGATGACCCCCGCCCGCGAGGGGGACGGTCTTTCTGCCTCCATTCCCGGCCCCCAGCTCTCCCCCAGGCAGCAGGTGCAAGCTTCAGCCCTCCCACCCCCACCCTGCCTCAGGCCCCCCAGCTCCTGGGAAGCCACCGGGCCCGTGGGGACGGACGGCCAAGTGACAGTGTGCGGGCCGCCCCGAAGGCCCGAGTCAGGGCCGATGCACCCCCATCCGGCCCGGCTTCCTCTCAGGCACATTCGGGAGCCCCTGGGGGGGACTGGGGGGTCCCAGGCCTCCCCTGTGCACACGGCTGACCCCGGGCAGCCCGGCTTCCTCTCAGGCACATTCGGGAGCCCCTGGGGGGGACTGGGGGGTCCCAGGCCTCCCCTGTGCACACGGCTGACCCCGGGCGGCCCGGCTTCCTCTCAGGCACATTCAGGAGCCCCCTGCCTGGGGCCCCCGGGGGCGGCCCAGCTCTGGGGGGACTGGGGGGTCCCAGGCCTCCCCTGCGCACACGGCTGACCCCGGGCGGCCCGGCCTTTCCCGAGTGGCCGCGGCCGGGAGGCCCCCCCTGTCTGTCTGTCTGTCTGTCGGGGGGCCCTGTCCCCAGAGGCTGACCTGGGGTGACCGCAGCCGCAGCTTCAGGACACGAGGGTGCCGGTGCCCAGGCCCTGGCGCGCGCGCACCGTCTGGATGGCCTGCTGGTTCTGGAAGCGGACCAGGCCCAGCGTGATGAGCGCGTTCCAGCCGGGGTCCTCCCGGGGCCCGCGGAAGTCGATCTCGCCGCCGCCCTCGGTCACCAGCGTGAAGTAGACGTGGCGGCCGGTGCTCTCCACGCACTCCACCGCCTTGATGCGCGCGAAGCTGAGCTCCTTGGGCCGCCCGCCCGCGCCCTTGGCCTCGAACAGCTGCAGCCCGCGCTCCGTGAGCACGCAGCGCTTGCGCTTCCACAGCCGCAGCAGCCCGCCGCTGCGCTTCTCCAGCTCGCCCTCCCGCAGCACCGCCGCCGCCATGCGCGCCGCCCGGGCGCCACCGCCCGCCGCCCGCCTGCGAGTGCGCGCACCCGGCCGCCCGCCGCCCGCCCGCCGCCCCGCCGCCCGCCCTGCGCGCCGCCCCGCTGCCTGGCAGGGCCCCCGGGGCGGGGCCGCCACGGGCTCCGCGCGCCCCGAGGCGCCGGGCGGCGGCGCTGCTGCCCAGAGGCCGGCGGGACCGGAGCCCAGGCTCCTCCCGGCGGGGCCGCAGGGAGCGGCTGCGGGCAGGCGGGGGCCGGGAGGCGGGACGCGGCGTCGTGGGCGTCAGACAGCTGCCCGGGAGGCCGGGCCCTGCCCCCCAGCCCCCAGCCCCCAGCCCCTGCCCCCAGCCCCCCAGCCCCTGCCCCCA
>PVKE010045473.1:0-12605 GCA_004027555.1 Craseonycteris thonglongyai | reverse complement strand
TGTGAGGTGGACTTGTACATCTGTAAACTGTCTAATTGTTACCAACCAATGTAACCTCATCAAATTTAACAATAAATTAAAAAAAAAAAAATGTTTACTGAAAAGACTTCTGACTAATTTATTGAACTAAAAATTCAAAGACAACCGGAGATTAGATAATGTAACAACTTTAATTTCTGTCCATTTTAAAGCACCAAAAGTTTAGATTCTTTGAATATGGAAAATAGTTAAACCTTGTTAAGTCTGTTGTCATAAGTCTTTGTTGCTGGAAATAAAATGGTAATAATGAAGGTAAGGAAACACAAAAAATACCTAAACTCAAGGTCTTTGAGAAATAATACAGTAACTCCCTAATGAAAAATAATTAAAAATCAACAAACTAGTATAGCCAAATAGGAAATGGTTTTGTTAAACAGAATCACAACACCGATATGATTTATGACAAATTCTCATTAAATGAAAGAGTAAGCTACATAATATTATATACATATTCATATTCCAGCTAAAGATATTGAGATAATTTTAAAGCTACTTAGTTTCAGTCTTGGTTTACTTATGGGGTTGAAAGATTATTTTTAAAATGTTTAAATTTGTACTCTGTTGTCTTTGGAGGTCAGATTTGACTTAGCATTAAAGAAAATAATATGACCCAAATATTTTGACAGCAGTATCTCATAGCACATTTAACAGAGACTCCTTTTGAACTTGAGATCTTAATAACATTCACATACTATCCATCTGATGTTTACTTTGCAATTGACATTATTTTATTTATTTATTTTTTTGTAACAGTCATAGTAACACTTGTTTGTCAATGATAGAAATTAGGGCAGATTTCAGTGTGTCATGATCAGAGATGTCCGATGCTCACCCATTCCAAGTCAGGACTAAAATGAGAAGAGATTTCTTACAGAAAGGTGAAGAAAAGTAACTTTTAACCCACACAAAAATTTATTCTCGCAAAATTAAACGGCCATTAAAATCTCCTTGGATTAAGAATTTTAACAGTTTTTATACTGTTTACACAGAGGTCAGTGATTTCTTTTTGTAATACAATTATACAAAAGGAAAAAGGCACCGAGACAATCGGTGTATATATAGTAGAAAAGTAGATATGAGAATAAAATGTAACATACAGCACATTTTCACTTACATGAAAATGATTAGATATATGATCAATCTATAAAATAAGTTGTTTCACACACACGTGTTTATATTTGTGACCAAAAATGCATATTAATATGTGACAATAATACAACACCGTTGCTAACCATACAGACACTTGTATATATTAATAAGATCCATGAAGGGTGTAGAGTCACTGGAAAATATGTCGGAGACAATTTAAGTCCAAGGGAAATGTTCATCATCAGTGCATTTCTTTAAGTTGTTTAACAGAGTTTTGCTCACAGAGCATTTTAAACATCATCACACTTTTATATCCATTATTAGAAAAATAAGTAAGAAAGCTCTGTAGAAACTATACTATTAAGGAAGTATCTTGCCTCAAAAAATGAAAGAAATAAGAAAGGAAAAAAGGAAGGAGGGAAGGAAGGAAGGAAGGGAGGAAGGAAGAATGGGGGAAGAAAGGGGATATTGAATAAAAGATTCCACTAATAGTTTTCCATAAAATTGCATTATTTTGAGAAATAAAACACAATGTAAGAGTACTGAGCAGTAATGAATATCATCAGTTTTAGAAAAAGAATAGATCCCAACATTTATCAAGATCCTTAAATCTCGTGTAACTGTTCTGCATCAAGACCAAATGAACTGAAAAATAATATTGAAACTTCCTTATTTCAAAATTCTAGTAAAAATCCAAAGTTTGACTGTCCCCTCTATGACAGTTGTAAAGATTCTTCAAAATTGCTGCCACTGTATTATTTTCACCACAAAAACAAGTCATCTCAGTAAAATTGTGCAAAAACAGAACAATTTAGTAAATGTAAGCTACTATAGAAAATTTTCTCTTAGTAAATTTAAGTAACGTTTATAACTTCAAAATATTCTTTGAAGAATTACCATTACTTTCTAGCTGTGCTTCAAATAGTTACTTAAATATACTTAAATACTAACAGAGCCAATTTATATGCAAAAGCGATCTTGGTCTTCCCTCACAAAACAAACATGTCACAATGACAGAATGTGATAAATATTCCCATATTTATCCAAAAAGACTGCCCCACACCAAAACAAACACTACCATCCTCTGGAATCCTGTCCCCTCCCAAAAAGAAAGGCTTCCTACAACACTATGGTATTTACTTCAGTCTTCCTTTTTTATGAAATTGACTGGGTAAGTCAACATTTGAAAAAGCTAAAACCAAGGTTGTTTTTTTTTTAAGGCTTTCTCACAACATTGAAAATAAGAAAGTTTGTGTAAGCTAGAGGGGGAAGAGGGAAGAGCCAAAGGAGATGCCCCCAAATCTCATTTCCAAGGAGTTGGCTTCTACAACTCCATCATGACTGAAGTCACATTTAGATACAAAAGGTGCCAGGGCTCAAGGACACGGATCCATTAGGTGCTAGGCGTCTCTTCTCCTATCGCTGCTTACATATGACTTTCAGCAGCATTAGTGGGGGTTATAAAAAAATTATGGTTGTGACCGAAAACATCGTGTGGGGGAAGTGAGCTCACTCAGAAACTGACAGATGAAGTGTTGGCCAGAGGGTCACAGCCAGGAGCCTTCCGCCAGATGGGACAGGGAAGAGAAACAATACATCAGAGACAAGGGAACGTTCCGATTTGCTCATTAAACAAAATAAGTCACATTTAATATTAACTGCTTAGATTTATGGAAAGAACCATTCTAGCAAGATCTGAACATATAAACAAATGTCAGAAACGTATTTTTTTTCCGGGTGTAACGGAGTATTGTATTTATTTCACCTACTGGGGATTCTTCATTCCAAACAAAGTGACTGCCAGATGAGAGTGCACATGTTCAAGGCATAAACAGAGGTGTGACAGCTTTCCTTATTAGAAGTTGTCTTGAATATTTAAAAGACAAACTCGAACACTGAATAGGAATCAGAATAATAAAGAAAAGGGCCATGAAACAATAGGACAATTTACAGACTAGCTCACATCGAAATAATGTAAAAAATCTTGCAAAACCATTGTCACAGCAGTGACTTTGTTCTTGTAATTGTTTAGAAATTTGTATGTACTAAGGGGTTGAAATTCTGCACTAGAATTCCCCCAAACTTTTGTTACATTAGTAATCAGGTTTCTTCTCTGCCCCCAGATTGTCCAACATAATCACCAGAGCAGCAACAAGCTGTAAGGACTAAAGTGTCTTGCTTTGTGCTGTCGCTAGCCTCTGAGAACACCTGTCTGGTCCTCCCTGTGGTCAAGTTCATGTGACTGGGAGAACACAGCCAGGTATCACTTTTTGATATGTGTTATTCAGCCTTGATGAACTCTGGTAGAGGCAGAAGGAACATTTAAAAAGAGATACACATCTGTCTAAACAGGGAGAGAAAACAGCAAGGTTCTTCCATTCATTTTTGATAGTGTACTAATCACTTCAGCCTATCAAACTCTTCCACACTAAGATTATATTAACCAGATCTCAAGCTATAACCAAACTCAGTGGTAGAGCAGCAGCAACAGAAACACCCTAGCTCCATAACCATATTATTTCAAATAGTCAAACAAACTCATTTGCCAGTGGTTAATCACAGATCTTCGTTGGGAAGAAAAGAACTTCCAAAACATGTACCGGTAATACATTCTGCAAAATGTTACACCAGAGAAGGAGGTCTGACTACATTTGAGATGAGGGAAAAATAGAAGCTTAGAATATCTTGTCCACAGCATTTATTTTTAGAGAAATAGGCGGACCTGAGGCTGTGTTATTTAGCTTGCTATGTATTTGAAATATAAGAGCCCAAGAAAGAGTAAAGCAGTCAAGGAAATAGAGATTAAAGCACAGGTGATAGAACACTGTTGCTCCCAGTGAAGAGACCACAGATGAGAGGTTCTGATGAATGCAATGGCTATGAAGACATGCATGCAAGACGGCTTACTACCCATGAGAATGAAAACCTACCACCTACCACCGCTACTACCACCTACGGCCGCTACTATGTACCCTTACTTAATCAGCCTTACTTCGTTTACAACACGGATGTAGATATCCAAGACAACCATCTCCTCAGACTCTCTGTCTCTCTGCCTTCCATCTATCATTGTAAAGAGCTCGGAAGAAAGCACTTGAACAATAATCCAAAGGAAGTTTCAGGAACCATAAAATCAACATAATAGAACTTATATATTATACCAAGGAACACATTAAAAAGTTTATGTTGATCGTACAAATGAATGTACAGGAACTCAATTCAATATCACTTTAAATTTTTTTCATTAGTTTTCTTTTTAAGGCAGCATAAGGTCAATAGCACTAATCCTAGTTTTCATCTCACTCTTGTGTCTCATGATCACACTTAAAGATCTAATCTGCAGACACCGAAACACTACTATCGCCAATTCTATAAAATGAGCTCAATAATCTCTACCAGTACAGCTCGGAATTTCCCGGGGAGCTTATTACAATGTAGGTTCTTGGACTCCACCCCAGACCACATGGAAGCTCTCGGGAGGCGGGTTTCTGGAACACAAATCAAGCTCCCAAAGTGATTCGCAAGCACCGTACCGCTGGGGGACCACTGTTTTAAATTTTGTCCTTGGAGAGAATATGTTCCTTGATGGGAATCTAATCTGTATTGGTTTTTTTGGTTTTTTTTGGTTTTTTTTTGTATTGCTTCTTTAAGACCCAACTTGGGGGTTCTTCTTCAGGAAGACTTTTCTGTACTGCATGTGTACGTCCCTACCATCTGTGGCTATCTTCCTACCTCCAGGAGGGCAAGACTTTGTCCCGTTTATTATCTCTGCATCTGTAGCACTTAACCACACAGGCACAGAGTAGGTACTCTTCCAGGTATATATGAAATGAAGGAATGAATAAATAAATCCATGCACAGCAACACAAGATTCATAAAATTGAGACATATGACAGTATTACTAAATTTTTCCCTAGGGAAGTTAGCACAATTTAGTATTTATCCGGTGCCTGCTATGAACAGGGGGGGCACATGAAGATAATAAAACAAGGCATTAAGTACTACTACCAAGGGGAAAAGAAGACATGCGATGAAATGAGCTGTAATCTAATTTTAAACTTCAATAAAGTTAAATCTTTATAAAGAGTATAGAAGAAGCATAAATAAATTGCCCTGAGAACACAAAGGAAGACAAGTTCCTCTTCTCACCACTGACATGGGCAAACTCTGTGCTACCGGACTTCGGCCATCCACTTCCTAGGGCAGAAGGGTGGTCACACAATGAAAACAGCTTGGATTCCCAAGAGTGAACAAGGAGCAGAATGAACTGATTAATGCACGGATTAATGAATGCATTAATTAATTAATGAACTGACGTAGCCCCCAACTCTTTCATATCAGTCATCTACAAATGACACAAAAGTACCCTTTGAGTCCTGAGAAGAAAAATAATCCAATATTTTCTTCCTCGTCTTGAATTTCTCGTTCCCAAGCTGTTTTCTTCCCCCACACCCTTCTCTTTTTCTAGTTCTGTCCTTCAGTTAAAGGTGCATGGAGTATGGATGAATGTAACACTGACCTGATTTTCTGACAGCTAGTAAAGAGGATGCATTTGCGAGATGCATGGTACAGGTTTTAGAGTAACTTAGAGCTGGGTTCTAATCTCAGTTTTATGACTGACTTACTGAATGAAAGACCTTGGGCAAGTCTGCTTATCCCTCTACGCTGCAGTTTCCTCACCTATAAAATGTTGATAATATGACTTACCTCGTAGTATTATTGTGAGACTCAAAGAAAATAATAAGTTATTGTGCTAGATCTTAGTAAATTATACCAGTTACCATCACTGTTGTTATACATTTTGGTGGACACACAAATGATGCTTTAAAGCTATTAAAAAAAAATACTTTGTAGCATGTTTAACCTTGTATGCAACATTGAGTCTGTTTGGTGATGATGATACTGATGGGTACATCCAATGGAGGCCATGGGTGAACAGGGAACAGTAAATGGAAAAAAGGGAAGAAAAAGTTTTGGATAGTAACTATCAATGTGAAATAATATAACTATCAATGAAAAAATACACTATGAATTGATTATCTAGTCTGTGCAAGAAAATGGCAATTTTATGCAAGTGAATTGGTGTCATTTTTATTCATATCTGGATAGAGACCTTCAACATTTGTTGGTGACTACTTTTCTTTATGTAAAATTTACACCTTTGAATAGCCTCTCTCTCAGTTCACTTGTAAAACTATGATATCCCCTGGTCTCTACCGTCATCTTGAAGAGCATCCTTGATTCTATGGACTCTCCCCCACTGTGGCTATCTTACTCTGTAATCATTGATTATGCTTCTGATTCATTTGATAAATGAAATGAAAATGATGGTAGTATTGAGAAAATGGGCGGCTGTACTAGGCTGGATGAACCTGCCCTGTGTATTGATCAGAGTGGTTTGGGTATTTTCTCATTGGTTTTTCTTTTTTTTGAACTTGTGGTCCATTCATCATCTGTGTCACTAAATACAACATTGTTGAGAATTCATGGAATGCACAGGAAAAAAACAGGCAAAGAGAGTTCACACACAAGTGTAGATAGTACTACAGACCAAGCTCATGGAAGAAAGCTTCTGAAAGGTAAGAGGATGTTAATACTAAAACTTTTTACTGAGTTGACGACATACACTTGGTTTCCTGGGCAGTGATAAACAACTATATCTTGCAGCTCATTTGGGAGACAGAGTCTGTAACTGCAGGCTTAGGAATTACATGACTGCCCAGCAATCGCCATATGGATGTGGACTGTCTCGTTTTATTACAAAACTTAAGGGAGTTTAAGTGAACAATTAGAAGGTGGGCTTCTCAAGTTTCTGAGATAACACCTGCTGCTCACCAGCGGGCCCCTATTTGCTATAACGACTGCGCTGTAAGATTCAGCCAGTAAGCCTTCATGCAAATTCACACATGGAAGAGCAGAAGTGCTGTTGTATGTTAGATTCAGGAGAGTGCACTGGGTCTCTTGAGTCCTATGAAATCTTTTTCTAGAAGAGACAAACTTTTGGGAGTCATTACTGTAAGTTGTGTCAGTCCACGAGATAAAAAAAACCCAACATATATATATATGGTTTTGTTTTGTTTTTTGCTGTGTGTAGAAGAGAAAGGCAGCTAATAGCAGCCCAAACCAAATACAATTTCTAGCAAATACACAGAGGAAAAGAAAAATCCATAAACTTGATAAATGGTTTTCTATTTAGTATCTGAAAAAGTGAGGGCAGCTTCACCTTCACATATGTGGGTGTGTGTGTGAGTGTATACATGTGCATGCATGTGCATGTGTATACAGGCACACATACACATACTTCATAATCTGTAAGGCCTTGGCAGCTGCAGTGGAGGTGGGGGATCCATCATCTTCAAAAGCTTTTTAGATTGTTAATTTTTAGGCCTTACTGGACTTGGTATTTATAGGAAGCAAACCTGTAAGGGTGTATCAAAACAGGCCCACAATTCTGGGCAGTCCGAAGAGAGAGATTTAACAAATAACAACGAGTTGGGTCTTTTCCTCACTGAAGGAAGAAGCTCCACGCTGGTTTTAGAATGTGTTTGATGAGGCTTTGTGACAGCTACAAATAGGACTATAACTTCTGATTATGAAGATCCCAGTTAGCAATGCAGTCGGTTGTTTCAAAGTCAGAACAGATACTTGGAGTATCGAACGCCTAAATCTAATTTCTCAGTGAAATCTATATCCCCTTCAAATTTCTTTCCATACGGTTTCTGAAAATGCTTACATGAGCTATTTCGCCATTTGATTCATGTTCTAACTTTATAACCTAACTTGCTTATAAAAAAGAAGAAAAAAACACCCCCTGGAAAAGCAGATGAATGTACCAATAAAAGAATGAATTTTCCCCTTTAATGTAACTCTATATAACATACATTCTTAAACCTCATATCACCCAAGACAGCATTTGTATTTTACCTTATAATTCATGTGTATGAATGCATAGAGCTGCCATTTTTTTTAAACTAAAAATATTAGGAGTTCACTGTCCTTTTGGATTTCTTTTAAGGCCTTTCAGTACAGCCAAGTTGAAATAATAATATCTATGCATGGTTTTTGTAATTATGGTAATAACAAGTTATAGCTTACAATAAAGTATAGTACTTAACGGGGACTAGGAACAATGATATCCTGCTTTTTAGTAATGGGTAAATAGTTTGTTTCTGTCTAGTGTACCTAGAAATTAGAAAAAGAACTATTTTTCACATATATAAAACATTCTATTTAATGCAGTATATGCATAAAATTATATATTAGGTAAGCAGCAAAATTAGAAAGAAAACATCTTACAATTCCTGATTAATAAGAGTTCCTAAAAATAAAACAAATGAAAATGCCTCACCATTTAAAAACAAACTCAAAACAGCACAGTTTACAACTTTTACGTACTCCAGAGAAAATAAAGAGCTTGTGACAGTGTTCTGAGGAGTCTTTACATTTATAAAAATCGAAGGCCCAGATTTGCAAATACAACTTTCAAGCTGTATGAGCAACGTTAGCTTACACAAAAGGCACACAATGACATCACTGGGAAGAATGTATCTGTTAAGTTTCATAAAACCGAGTCACAAGTCACTAGGAACTTCAGAAGGAATCTCAGCACTGTTCTGAACATGACGATCTGGGTCAGACTGAGAATTGGAGAGAGTCTTTAGATCACAAATACAAATTGAAGGAAAAGTGAAGAAGATTCAGAGAGGGAGCGGTTTCTTAGCTGACTGCTACCTGCTTGATGCAGGGGTGATTGCTAAATACTCAGAGCGGGTCGTTACCATTTTCACTTGAATTGTTTTCCATTTTCAACAGCTTGCCTCCTGTATTTTTGAGTTTGTTAAAAAAAAAAAAATGTATTTGCATATCACTACGATTTTTTCAAGAGCCGATCGCTGGAAGAAATTTTAAAGGAAGGTCCTGCTCTGCTAGCTTCCTACATTGGAATACAGGAATACAGAAAGTGCTTTCAACAGAAAGTTACAGAGTTCTACAGTACAACCTGTCTAAAAGACTTGCAATGGACCAGTGTGGTGGCTTGGTCTCTTTGGATCAGGCAGAAGCAGAGGTCCATGAAGAAATGAGTTCTGAAAATGACATAATAAAAAAAAAGTCCCCTGTGGAAATGCAATCTTGCTTGCACCGAGATTTAGTGCTACTGACAACTGAGGCATGACACAAGGGCGTGTGCACACAGGGATAAACATCCGGAATAAAACAGTGTGTGCCATGTGATCGAAACCCTTCCACGTCAGCTCCGACAGACGGCACAGTGGAGAACTACTTTCTCCTATTTGGCTGGGACAAGCCAGTCCAAATAGTTTTTATGAGTGTAGGGCGATGCTAAACCAGTGTTGCAACTAAAAACCCTGACTTAAAAAAACATTGTTTCTAGTTCTGATGGTTAGTGAAATGACTGGTTCTTTTGCTAAAGTAACATTAACTTCCCCAAAACACTGTTCTTAAGGTTCTGGGGGACTTGTTAGTTTAATGACAATGATGTGAAATTCTTCCTTTTCCCAAGCAAGCTCTACCGCAGACACATTTCGTCTTCAGTTAGGTCAGTTATCAGATGTTCTCTCCACAGACTTTAAAATGATTTGGTAGAATGTTGAAGACAGTTCTTCAAGGAACAACTCTTCTCACGGTGCTTAGGTAAGAACAGTGGTGTTGTAATGGGAAGCAATGCTGCCCAGGCCTGGGGCGCCCGAGTGCCCTGTTCATCAGGATTCGAGCAGCGTGTGCCACTTACACACTTGTTGTCCTTTCGACTCTTTCATTTCAGTCCAGTGATTGAGTTCCTCTTCTCCAGAGCTGTTCAGACCTAAAGAAATCCAGCCTATCATCTCTTTCCTTTTCATGCTGCGCTTGTTATACACAGACAGTATGAGTGTGACATCAGAAAGTTGAAACAGGGCCACTTGAAAAACAAAGGTTTCCTTGTATACGGGATTTGGCTGCCCTCTGCGAATGGATGTTTTGCATTTGGACATCTCTTGACCCATGGAATTCAGTAGCGTTAACTTAACATATGTATCTACAGAGAAAAACAACATACCACAGATGTCATTTGAAACCAACTAAAAACATCTTTCTTATAACATTTGCTGAGACTAAGAATCTAAGCTTTGTAAGGATATGGTGTATACCAGGTTCAATGGAAACTCAATTAATCCCATTGGATGTAGATGCTTATAAAATGTGACAGGTGCAGAGGATGCTAAGTAGGCAGAAAACCTTTTGGGGATGTTACTGTCTGAATCTCACTATTTCTACATTATGGCTGCAATGTACAGGTCTACCTCATCGACCTGCCCCCACCCTTCCACCCGCTTCTTGACCTCCCAAGACCACCCTGCCCATCCCAACCCATCCAGCTTTACTACGCAGGACGTCATAGCATTAATAAACACTTAGCAAGCTCAAGTAGCCACAACACTGTAAAGCATTCCACTGTGTTTTCAGAGAATCGGAATAAACAAACAAACAGAAATGAAGGCAAATGGTAAAGAGGAAAAGAGGGAGACAAGAATGCAAAGATGACATCGAAAACAGCTTAGGATGAAATGTCAAAAAAATCTCTGCATGGATGTGGTTTTTAATTGCATTTTAAAAACATTAAAGGGCCAACGTGAAGCCAAATGCATTAAGGGCTGGAAGTTCAGCAAATCAAGTAAAGCTTTCTCCTGGCTTCATGCAAGAGTACATTTAATGTGCTTTTTGGAAAGTTAAAATAAGTATTACAGGATTCCTTTTTGGCACAATTCAGCGTCAGGTTTTAAGTATGGTATCTTAAACTACTGTCATGAATTATAAAAAAAAAATTGATGTGATGTTTAGTGTATAAAGTGAAACATAACAGTTCATTGCCTGATTATTTGGGAGACAAACCCTCTCTTCAAAAGACTCTGTTTTCAAGTTCTTTCGACTCATGCACATGACCTTCAGCATGTTGATCCATCATGTGTACTTCATATCAAAATTTCAATTAATTTTTAACGAAAATTACAATATTTCTCATGAAGTAACTATTTCTGTTATATGAATCAAAGTATAATGAATGGAAAAATAAAACCTTTAATTTTAAAAGTTTTGCCTATTTTGTAGATGCTCTGAATACCATCATCCATAATCAGAGATAAATTCCAAGTTAGTTTTATTTAAAGTACCACAGATATAAATGTGCGTTTTTTTTTTTTGAAACCAACATGGTGGACAGCTTCGCTGCCGGCACGTTTTAGGATATTTTGTTTTTGCATGAAAAGACAACATCCAATTAGCCTCTACAGGAACTCACCTCGGATTATATAAACCTGTCCACCTATCAAGTGTTTTAGACAACAGAACAGTCCATCTGACAACAGGGGGTGGAAAGCAGTAAAAGAAATAATGACCAGATGTCAATTGTTGGGTGAAAGAGGGTCAAAGGTTAGAATTAAAGAGGAAACACTGTTCACTGGAGTGGAAGAACACAAAACTTCAGCATTTTAATTCAGGTAGAGGGTTGAACAAAAGGGTTGTTGGGTAAAATTCATGGAATGAGGATTTTTAAGGTCACTGTGTAATCTTAAACAAAAATTACACTGCTTTAAAGGGGAACGTCTTTATAATGATATCCTCTTGGTCTAAAGCACATTGAACATAGAATCATGCAAATTATCAGACTATAAAAGACTGAATATGGCATTATAGGATCACTATTGCTATTATGCTAAATTTTAAAGTTTACCCATGCAATATTTAATAGTTCAAAGGCTTTTATAACTCTCAATATAATATAAAATTCAGTTATGCAAAATAAAATAGAACTATCAAAACAGTGGCTCTTGAAGACTGCCATTGTTTCTTTGGATAAAAACTGAATTATTCAGTCTACAACATAGTTCAAAGCCTAGAACCTAGGTATATATATATGAAGGGTCACAATCTTATGTAATACATACAGTATAAGAAAAACTGATCAAAGTCTCGTATTTTACTTTATAAATACTTCATATAATTAATTTTAATGTTGATTTGTATTTACTCCCTGCTAACCGTCCTGCTACTGAAGATGTAATTCTAAAATAATAGAAATTGCTATAAACTCCTCTTTACCACCTAAAAGATCGACTCTATGTTGTGGATGCTGATCTCTCCACCTGTTTATAATCCACCTCTGCCTCTACCCGCTTCCCTTCCATTTAGTTCTGATTAGTGTTTCTCTGTTTCTAGCAGAGTGGGTAGAACAAGGGCAGAAAGGCAAACATATCACTTCATTCTGCTGCTTTTTAGCATCGCCAGTTAAATACTTGTCAAAAAATTAAACTATTTGCTAAAGAGGGAATAGCAAACTGATAGTAGGTGGCTACATGCAACCCCAAATAACATTTTGTTTATCTGTTTCAGTGTTCAAAGAGCTTTTGAATCTGAACGTCTTAAGGCAGGGTGGGCAACTTGTCAAAGGTCTCCTCGTTCCTCATCTTTCATCTACACATTTT
>PVKE010045472.1:0-12606 GCA_004027555.1 Craseonycteris thonglongyai | reverse complement strand
AGCCAATTGTCTCCTTCTGTATCAATCCTTTTACTTGCCAAACCAATGGATTAGAACTAGCTGCATGTATTGCAGACCTTGTTCAGGGGAAAGCAGAAGAACTAGAGTTAGACATTTTGAACCTTAAGAACGATATTTTGCTAAAATCCTTAATATCAGAGGACTTATGGAACATAGTCGACAAAGAAAGGTTCCCATTTTTTTAAAAAAGCGGCATATAAAATCAAATTGTTTCTCGGATCAACGTATTTATGCGAATCTTTGTTTTCAAACATGAATTTAATAAAATCACGATATAGATCTCGACTTACCGATGAGCATCTTAATAATTGTTTGCTAACTGGGTTGTCGTCATACTCTCCTAATTACAAGGCACTGGCCAATGAAATGCAATGCCAAAGATCACACTGACAGATTGGTTTGTTTTATGTTTTCTTTTATGTTTTTTAAATGATTGTATTATACGTGTGTTTTTTATTTACTTTGTATTACGTTTTATATATATGTTTCTTTGTGTGTATATAATTTGT
Source organism: Craseonycteris thonglongyai (assembly GCA_004027555.1). Taxonomy (NCBI): domain Eukaryota; kingdom Metazoa; phylum Chordata; class Mammalia; order Chiroptera; family Craseonycteridae; genus Craseonycteris; species Craseonycteris thonglongyai. Next base: position 12,076 of record PVKE010045472.1, on the reverse strand, counting down.
ACAATAAATTTATTATTTTAAAATTATTTTTGTTTATTATTTTTTATTCTTGTTCAATAATAAATATCCTTAGAAATAGCTGGTGCCCGCTGCCCTACCGATATTTTAGAATGCGCCCTATGGTATAAAAAGGTTGGGAACCCCTGCCTTAGACGGGTCTCTCTGGAAGCAGACTCTGAGATTCGGATGTGGGTGCATGCAGTTCCTATGGGAGACAATCTCCGGAAGCCTGGAGGTGGAGTGGAGGAGACAGGGAAGGGCAGACAATGTCATAAAGTCATCCCTGCAGGACCCTGGCTCAGCCCTACTATGGAAGATGGCTTAGAACATGGGTTGTTTCACTGAGGCAAGCAGGTTGGGGTATTCATCCACCACCTCCAGCCCTCATTACCTGATGCTGTGTCTTTGTCATCAGCATCTATATGTGGTATTCAATGTCCATTCTACACAGGATTTTCTTTAGTGGAACAAAAGAAGGGAGGACATAAATGACCTGTTATTTTCCTGCTTGTGTTGCCATAGCTGTACAATAACACTTAGACTGCATAATAATGCCTAGGCTGCATAATAACACCTAGACTGTATAATAACACCTAGATTGTATAACACCTAGACTGTATAATAACACCTAGACTGCATAATAATGCCTAGACTGCATAATAATGCCTAGACTGTATAATGATGCCTAGACTGTATAATAACACCTAGATTGTATAACGCCTAGACAGCATAATAACGCCTAGACTGCATAATAATGCCTAGACTACATAGCAATGCCTAGACTGTATAATGATGTCTAGACTGCATAATAATACCTAGACTGCATAATAATGCCTAGACTGTATAATGATGCCTAGACTGCATAATAATACCTAGACTGTATAACAACGCATAGACTGTATAATAACACCTAGATTGTATAATAACATGTAGATTGTATAATAACACCTAGACTGTATAACAATGCCTAAACTGTATAATAGTGCCTAGACTGTATAATAACACCTAGATTGTATAATAACACCTAGACTGTATAATAATGCCTAGACCATAAGGCTGTTTGGGGACTGCAGTAGTACCTGTAGCATTTCAAGATGCTCCTGTTCCCAAAATTTTCTCAGTGGTGGGAAGGACAGAAAATACCAATTTACAGCTTGTAATGATTTTCCTGCACCAGAAAAAGAAGTTCAAACCAAAAAGCTGACATCCAACTGAGACAGATACCCACTCTGTGCTTTTCAAGTCTGAATTGAATTGCCCACACAGAGGATAGAGGTGCAGCCATGAGGCATCTTTGGACTTGAGCCACCATAAACTTAGCATGGGCTCTGCAGCTGCTGACATGACCACCCATTTTAGGAGGGACGATTTGACCGGACGGGTGTATCTTGCTCAGGAAGGATTGAAAATCAGGCTGTACCTTTGAGAGACAGGATGATGAAATAAGCTAGTGAGCAATTTAAGAAACAGTTCACATGACGAGCAACCAAAGAAACAAAATATTTTTCTCAAAAAAGGAAATATTTAAGGGAGTTGTGAAGAATTTGTACAAAAGGGTGTCAAGGGCTCCACGCCACTTCAGAAAGTAAAACAGGGACACACTGGGACCAAACACTGGGACCAGGACACAAGCGAGAATTTAGCATAAAAGGGCACTCTAACTCCCTCTCAGGGCTGCAAGATAATGGGATTCCTGAACTTCTGAAGCTCTTGATTCTGTCCTCATTGCAAGTCAACGTAGGTGTTTTAAAAATAATAATTCAGAAAAGTTGATTATCATGTTTGTTCATTTGTATTGTTTTGTTTTGTTTTGTTTTGGATATGGGGGCGGGGTGGGCACTAATGACAATCACTGCAGATAGACAGTAGCTTCCTGGAGATACATCCCCTGTGTTAGTATGAAATGTATGTCACGCTCCCTGTCAGTCTTCCAGAGGAAAGGACAGCTATTTTATTACACTGTCCCTCACATGCCCATCATGAAAGTGCATGCCTGGTGGATGGAATGGCCATGTCAGAGCCAGTTAACCCAAATAGGAGTGGTTCAGTTATCTCTTCTGCATGCCAGGGCCCCTGTGCTAAGTGCCTTGTGACCACCACTTGTAACTCACTGTGCGCTTCCTCCTATCCAGTCTCCCAGAGAGGTCTGGCAAGGGGGCCTGCATGGAACGCAACTGAAACACCATGTCTCGGTTTCTTGTCTGGCAAAGTGACAGGGCAACGTTGTCGATTGGAATCCAGCAGCCCTCCCTGGAGGCTGGGGGGTTCGAAGGAGCCCAACAGACACAGCATGGTGCGTGTTTGCACAATAATGTGATAGGCACTTCAGATTTCACCAGTTTGGGCCAAAGGATTCATTTTCAGGGACAGGTGGGCTGAGGACAAAGTGCCAGGTAAAGGGAAACCACATGGTGCTGGTTTGTGGTGGTGGAGTGAAGAGTGGAAAGGGTGGAAAATAGGAGCAGAATATTCTAGAAGTCTCTTTGGTAGATCTGTCTGTGAAAAACTCTGGGACAAGAGAAAGCATGAAGAAAAGAAAAATCATGTGGCTGAAGCGTAGGTGAGAGGTACCGGCCAGTTCGACAGGAGGCTAGAGAAGCAAGGAACTCAGATGTTCGGGGCCTCAAGAACCTTCGGGTGGTGAGACGTCTGCTGATGCTCAGGTTGAAAGAGTTGGCTTTGTCTCCCTTGGGTGAGAATTTTAGGTTATCAGTGAAGGTGTTTTGTTTTGTTTTTTTAATTTTTTCTTTCTATAGTGAGTAATTCTTGACTCGCTCTGTAGGCTCTGTGTGTATATGCACATGTGTGCATGTGTGTGCATTTGTGCATGCCTGCATATGTGTGCATGTGTGCGTGTGCGTGTGTGTTTTGAGAGTGAGCAGGGGGTGGGGTAGAAGTAAAATAAGTAGATGAGGGATCAGGAGAGAGCACACAATGTCCCCTACTATGTCATTTTCTTCCTGGTACCTTTTTTGTCTCCACAAAAGAAACTCTCTGCCGTCTCAAAGAGGCCCCACCTCAAAGGTGGCAAAGGCCTTCTGTCCCAGACCTTCCTCCTCAGGGTTATTTGAGATGAAACACAGCAAGCGTGAGTGAGCACCGTCCTCTAGCCACGGGGCTGTGCACTGAGGCTGGGCCGCTCTCTCACACAGCTGCATCTGGACATGCACTGGCAGTGGACAAGACCCCCCGGCAGATGTGTCACCCTGCAAGGATCAGAGGCTGACTCCACTGTCCCATCTGCCCAGGGCAGTGTCCCCAGTCTCCTGAGTAGAAAGACTTTCAGAGCAAATACCCTAGAGGTAGGTTTTCATGGGTATGACAGGGAACAAACCTGGTTTCTAGATTTTAGTCAACTAACCGCTGGCCACAATCTTGGACATCCCACAGATGACCCAACCACGGTCACCAAATCAGAAATTGCCCAGGCCTGGGCGTGTGCCTGCTGACCTCAGGAGAAGGGGGCTGGTAGACAATGGGTGTAATGACCAGTCAATACAAGAATTGACCTCAGTTCAATAGTCAGGTTCCAAAGAGAGTAATTCCAGTGAGAAGCAGGTCACTGAGCTGCCTAATTGGGCCAGGCTTCAGTTGTGAGCAAATGACAATTCTCGTGCTGGGCTTATTGCCCCTCTGGGTCCACCCACTGACCCCCTGCAGGGAAGAATCTGGATTAGGTCTTTTGAAACAATTTTTTAAACTGAAATGTTTGATACGCAAAACTACAATATGTACATATATGTTGTAAATAATGGAAATAAGATTTAAAAAGCACATGCTCACCACCCAGTTTAAGAAACAGATTTTGAGACCCCAGGTGTTCTACCTGAATAGGATCCCCACCTCCCACCCAAGAGTAGCCCCTGCCCTGAAATAATGGTCCCTCCTCCTGTCAATGGACCTTCAGGCTGTCTCCGGGGCCTTTAGTGTTAGAAGAATGCAGCCCTGAGCACTCTTGAACACATGTGCAGGTACACAGGGCCAAGCGTTTCACCGGTGTAGACTGCCAAGTCTGAAATTGCACAAGGACAGGCGCTGTGCAGCCTTGCTCTACTGGGAATGCCAGATGATCTTGCCCAATTTGTAACTGCTGTGCTGCTTCACTGTCCTGCCAAGCACTGGGTGTGATCAAGTAGTTGCCAACTAGAATGAATGCAATAAAATGTATTTTTGCATTTCTCTGGTAACTAAAGTGGTTTAACATTTTTTAGTGTTTGTTGGCCATTTGTGTTTCCTCATCTTTGAAATGCCAAACCATATCTTTGCCATTTACCCTGAGTTCTGGCTGCCCGTGCCTCCACCTTTGTCCATTCTAGGCCTCCAATCCACCCAGAGTTGTTCTGCATCTTGACCCATGTTGCTCCCATACTCCCACCTCAGTCATCTCTGCTCTGCTGGTCTCTGGGTTGGTCAATGGGTAAGGAGCTGGGTCTCACTCTACCAAGCTGTGTCTCCATACTGCTCCCTTTCCTTCTCTCTCACTTGTCTCCCTTTCTCTGACTTTAGGTATTTTCTTACAATGAGTGGGTCCCTTAGCTGAGGCTGTGTATTGCTTAGGGATTCTCTGGTTGAATTTTAGTTGTCCAACTTGTTGTTCTTTCCAGAATAGGTTCCAAGATTTCCTCTTATAATGCTATCTTGATGACATTTCTCATTACATGTATTTCTAAAATGTAGCGTTTTTCTTTTATATTTAAGACTTTATTCCACTGAGGTTCATGGTGTGAGGTGAGTTTTCATACTTGTTCTCCACATGGATATGCCATTGTACCAGACTATTTGTTGAACACATATGTGAGTCCAAGTCCTATCTCTCCATTTGGTCCCATTGGCTGATTTCTCTCACTGTGTGTATGGAAGCCTCATTCTAATTACTGTGGCATTATAATACATTGGTATCTATAAAGGCAACTCTGCCCACTTTGTCCTCCAACTTGAAAGAGTAGTCCCCAACACTTGTATATGATAAAACAGAAGGTCTAGTCCTTCTGTGAAAAATAAACTTCCCAAGTTATCTGATGGCTTTAGCACATGTACATCTCCTGGGACTTTTAATCTCCTCCTGGCTTTAGAGTACTTCCCTTACTTTCTTGCAAAAGCTCTTGTACTGGGCCTGGTGACACATAGTATGGTACGTGTTTACTGGGTTCGCTCTAGTAGTGCAGTCAAATTTTAAGGTACTTGGAAATAATCCTGGAGATTTTAACCAAGAATGCTTGGCTCTTCTTTTTTATCACCTCCCCTAACTAGGGTTAGCCCAAGCTTGAGGTCAGGTATAAGAGCCCCTGGGGACACTGGGAACACTGTCTTACTTAGAGGGAGAGAAGGGTTGGGCTGCCTCTTATGCTTGGTCGTGCCTTGCTCAGAAGCTTGCCCACTCCAATCCCCGAACGCCTAGACCCCATCTAGGATCTGTCCAAAGATAGGGGGATGCACACTGTTGTTATTGAGGCCTGATCTTTGGTGACCCCTGAATGTAGATCAGCCAAAGCAGCCACTTACCAGTGATCAACAGCAGCATGCTTAGCACTGGGGAACACGTGTTGTGGTGAACCTGTAATCCAAGTCACTTCAAACACATTTTCTTGGAACTAATATCTGATGTCCAGAACTTCTAAGTTTTGAATAGACTAAGACTAAGAGCTCAGATCAGTCCTGACTAATATTTGCTTCAAGCTCCGTTATACTTTTCAGACCCATAGAGCTAGTTTCCACACAGGTAAGGAAGACCTCAGCAGGCCCACCAAGTGCCTAGACTGGCCCACACTGGACAGTCTGCCAAGTCCCTAAACACCTACCGTAAGCCTCACCCCAGACTTCTAGAGGCTCTAGGAACTAACTGTCTGTGGGTTTTCTCCACCTTGTTAAAAGCTTTTATAAGAAAATCTACTTTAAATAGTTGTGCTATCTCTCAACCTGAAAATATTCCTCAGCAACATGGCTATGAAATTCTCTAAGACATTTTAACGTTACTTGTAATTGCCAGTTAATGATAATGGGCATCACTTGTCATGTGGTCTTTCTCTTCTTTTGTTGAAAATACACTTCCAAACAAAATTCTGTTATAAGGTGTTTTGAGGCTAGTGATCTAGAATACTCCTCTGAAAATGTGTAGAAACCCCTAAGGCATTTTGAGTTTCTAACAGTTGGTGGCTTGAGGTCACTGTTGATAGTGAATATAATTTCAGGGTCAAGCCTTTCTCCAGGCTGGGATGCTGTCTGTCCACCATATTAACAGGGGTTCAGGAAAATTGACAAATGGACAAGGGCAACTTTAAACTCTTTTCCCTAGGGGACCAGACATCCATAGGACCTTCCTTTTATTCTTCTGGTATTGCTAAAAATTATTTCATCTAAATAAACAAATGCTGCTCTGTATTTTACATCCTCATTAACCTTTTACTTTACCTTGAGGCCTCTTTATAAATTACTAAAACCCAACAGGAAAACGAAGCCAATTTATGTCTTTGTTCTCATCAGCCAAGGGCATTCCCCAAGTCCTCTACTTATTACTGACTCCTGTCTCCTTCAGAACAGTCCAGAGTCTCCTGAATTTCTGTTGAAATATACTAATTTACTTCAGTAATTTCACAGTCGTGGGTCTGTACTGGCTAGATTCTTTCCAGACCACAAAAAATAGAGAGTGAGATGTTATTGATGCTGTAGGATTCAGATGCTATGCTATTAATTGACACTTCTTCAATATGCACTTGTAAGTTCTTGATTTCAGATGATGAGTTCCTCTTGGACTTCTCTGCAAAATTAATATCATTCCCCTTTGTCTTATATTGTTCAGTTGGATCACAACTTACCTTTCATCCCTGGAATGTTCTTCTCCATTTTTCTATCCAGTGTTCATTAATGAAAGGTCATCAAAATAAAAACTTTCAGACTTTGTTTGCAAGGGAGGTTCTATACTTACTACCCCAGGAAAGAAATGGCAGCATCCCTTTGTTCAGGCTCTGTCTTTAGATTGTATCTGTAGACGGAATTATGTATCCGTATCTGTTTGCTGCTAACCCTCCTGGGCTAACACTGCAGAAAAGTCCCTAGAGACAAAGCCAAGCCTTCCATCAGAAGCTTCAAGTCTTCTCTTCTATAACCTTCCTGGGGATTTCCCACTGTCTTCCTCCTCTGCAGCCTTGAAGCAGATGCTATTGGTGTCCTTCTCTATCCCCTTAGCACTCACCATCCATGCACGTTGCTCCATGCTACAAACTCCTGCTTATTCTGACCAGGGGGACACACTCAGCCTGTATGCAGGGAAGGCCAAAAGTGCTGAGAAGTTAATGCCCTGGCAGAAGACTTCAGTCTATGATAAGTGGAAATTGGAGGATAAATGTCCGAGTTTCCTACCCTCGGATGAGGTAACTCTGAGGCATGATCTACCCAGCTTCCAGATGTTTCCAGTGAATACAGTTCCAGTTTCCCATAGGGCAGGGGTATCAAACTGGTGGCCCACGAGCCATATGCAGCCCCTGAGGTAATTTTTTGTGGCCCATGATGCTTTGAAATAAAATGAAAATAGAAAAAATTGTTATGAAGAAAATAGCACTTAGGGGAGATCGAAGCAATACCATACACACAATTCTCTTGTTAACCCTTTAACTGCTGAAGACGAGTATACACGTGGCCCAGTGCCTTTCCTGGGGGGCTGTGGGCTGTATAAATGTGCTGACTCAGTTTCGGCGACGTTTGTAAATGTGATGTGGCCCGCGTGAATCTTGCCTGTTGCACCAAATGGCCGGTGTTTTAATTGAGTTTGACACCCCTGCCATAGGGTATCCTGCTTACCTATGCAACTATGTTAGCTGCCTTCCCTCTTCTATCACACTTCTCCCTTCCCTAGCAGTGCTTCAGGTATCAACTCCAGCAAAAACATCCCACACTCAAATGTTTGTTTCAAGATCTGTCTCTGAGGGTAGAAACTGTTTTGGTCAGCTTTGACAGTCCCTGACTCCTGTTTCTGTGTTGACCCCATGTGCTATCTTCCTCTGTAACACCCCCCTCTCTCCCATAGAAACAACCACACACAGTTTAAGTGGGTTTTGGTCCTTTAAGTCAAATTGGCCCAGTCTGTCCTACCTTTACCTCAGTTGGTGGTTCAGCTCTCTGTCATTAATGGACAGAAGCACACTGATCACTTGTGACCCACTATTTAGTGCCCTGAGTTCCAGCCCTCTCTATTTTCACAGCCACTCTCCTTGGATTCCTAGCTGATCTACAAGAAAAGTAGAATGTTTGTGGGCTGCTGGACATGAACCTATGGTGGCAAGGTTCAGACAAAGTTTAATTCTGCTACTACTTTCCTATTTTCGTTTAGTAAGGTAGGTTTAAGATACATACATTCTCTTCTTTATGATAACAGATCAAATGTATCCCTGTTTGGGTATTACTGAGATTTCATTAGCTCAACTGCTGGTTCTTAAAGGGCTTTTCAGTAGGCAGAATAATGACTCCCCTAAAGATGTCCCAATGCTAATACCCAGATCTTGTAAATACGCCATTGCATGTCAAAGGGGAACAAAGTAACAGGTGGAATTAAGATTGCTAAAAACACAGAGATTATCCTAGATCATCCAGGTGAGCCTGGTATAATCACCAGAGTCCTTAAATGTAGAATAGAAAAGAAGAAAAGGAGGTCAGAATGATACAATCTTAGAACTCAACCCCTTGTTGCTGACTTTGAAGACAGAGAAAGAGGTTGATGAGCCAAGCAATGTAGGAAACCTATAGAGCCTGGAAACACCAAGGAAAATGATTCTCCCCTAGAACCTTCAGAAAGGAATACAGTTCTCCTAATACCTTGATGTTGGCTCAGTGTTGTGTTAGACATGACATTTGTGGTAATTTGTTGCAGTAACCAGAGGCAAGGAATACACACTTCTTAAGAAGTTCTCCATGACTGCTATCCTAAGGCTCCAGAAGCTTCCATCACAACTTCCTTCTGACTTGCTATCTCTACATTGGTGCTCGCTGCTAGGATTTGGCTAGTATTGCCACTCTGTCTCCTTCTAAGATTTGCTCTTCTTGGCTCTTTCCATGAACATTTCTTTTCTTTTTGTGCCTACTTATTTGAACACCTTCAAAAACAACAAGAAGAAAATTGGTAGACTACAGTCAGATTTTATCTTCTTGCATGTAGAACTAAGGACTTAGGCTTAAAATAGCTCTAGAGTCTATCTGGTTGTAGCGGTGCTAGTATTCAATTCCTCAATTAAACTATCTTTGGCCAATGCCTCTCTGTAAAGGTCTTCGGCCTCAGTACCTCTACATTGGCTAATCATCTTTTCTCTAGCCTTATGGAGAGACAAGTATCCTCTAATTGCCCCCAAACCACTTGCTGGAAGGGTATCCAAGTCCCTGGACCTATCAGATTTCCTCCAACTTGAATTCCAGTCATGGCCATGTGAGTTCTATCCTCAGTGTGTATCCCTCCCATGACTCTAGAACTAGCACATCTTAGTGATGATATCCAGTCTCCGGGCTCATTGGAAAGAGCCAAAATTGTGCACTGGGCTCTTTTCTGAACATGGTATGTCAGCTACGATCGGGCCTCCTCCCTCTGGGAATGGAGCCGTTACATATGGAAGAGCTATATTGAGGAATGAGGGTGGTGAGTGTCAAAGGGATGAGACCATTAAAGATAACATTCCAGCCCCTCACTATTCATTTCATGGTGTAGAGGAGGGAAATATTTACCTCCACCCACTTAGAGTTATCTTGGCTAGGTCTTAGAACTAAACTGATAAGCAGATTAATATGATAAAAGTATAAAAATATATGCAACTTTTACATAATACAAGAAACTTCATAAGGAATGAAGTTCTTTAAAAATGGCAAAACTTGAATGTTTTAAAGTAGATTGAGCAAAGAGGGCAACTGCAGAAATGTAAACAGTACAGGAAGGTTAAAGGAAGATGAGATTTATTTTAACAAAGTCTGTTTGTACAGAATTCTCTTGGTCTCAGTTTCTCATCCTTGATGCTAAGGATGTTACTTTCCTTCTGGTACAGGAAGGAAATCTTTCCCATGGGCACTTTTAATCTCCCATTTTCAAGAAGAGAGAAGATTAGCATGCCCTTCTTTATCTGCTTTTTTTTTTAAGTGCCTTTAACTCAAAATAATCCTTATGCCAAATGACATGTTTTGGGCTAGCATACTCTGTCATCCTTAAAGGGCCTTATTTTGGGGTTGATAACCTAGTTTACTTCATACAAAATTCTATACAGTTCCAAATGTAACATGAGTCCAAGATTTTAATCTGCTCTTGAGGAAACCACCCGCTGTCTCTGAGTCCTGACCTCTGTTGGTGGTCTCCCTACCCATGAGGCATGCCCACTCTCAGATTCCCCTCTTCTATAAGTCCTGGAAAGGTGGCCAGTAGCAAGTGGCTTCAGTCCCAGCTTCCCTTGGGAATGATTTGTTTTATGAGACTTCTTGGCATTTTAATAATAAATGAAGTGGAATGGAGGAAAGGGCCACTCTTATTGAAAGATATGTACAGATACAGGATATTTATTAAACACACTAACATTTATGCTTATTAAGAAAAGTAAATGATAGAGGCAATAGGGACAACATGCAAAACAATTCATCAATCAATCAATCAATCAATGAAAACAAGAGAAGGGCATTTGTTACCTGTACTCACAATGACACTCATGATACTATGCATTGAATTGATCAGCCTGCTTAGCCCAAATAGAAGTAGGGGAAAGAGAGCTCAGAGTCTTTCACATCCCCCTTTCCTCCGTTCACTAGTGATAAGTCCTTCCTTTATACTGTTTTAAACTTTGAGAAATAAGTAAATAAAATCGGCATCAGCTCTGAGTCCTCTTGTACCACCAATGCCACATTGTGGGTGCACTGTAACTCCACCGCTAACCACTTTCTGAGGCTATAATTAGGTTTTGCCGCTGCTCCCAATGCTAATAGCTGCAGCCACTCAGGTGGGCAGAGGAGAGTGTGGGGTGATGGGGAGAAGAGAGGAGAGTCAACTTCAGAAAGGCATTCATATGAGAAATTGCTCTTGTAGAACCCGTATAAAGCAATAAAAAGTAGGTCAGCGCTTTAGTTCAGCAGTCAGACTCTCAGGAACATGGTGGCTTATACATAAGCCACATTTTCCATGGGATTTAAAGCACATGAGCGTTTGCATAAATGACACTCACTTATTTTCTGTTACATTTATTTGACAGAAATTGGCCTGAAAAAAATGTGTCGTTCTCTCTTTTTTTCCTATTTTACTTCAATTTGATCCTTACGTTTTGTGGTTGTTTTCTTATTGCAATTAAAAAACCAAAAGTGATCTTAACAAAGAAAAGACTGTATAGTATTAGGTTCTATTTTAAATTTCATAAAAAGTTTCAAGCTAAACGCCTATTCTCAAATAAAATAATAGAAGATTGGGTAATTAAAAAAAACTTTAATACTTTATTTTTTAAAACAGTTCTATGCAAAAATATTGCACAGAAAGTAAAGAGAATTCTCACATATCCCTGCTCTCCTGCCCACACACACACCCTCCACAGTTTCCCTGATTATTAGCATCTTACATTAGTATGGTACATTTCTTACAACTGATGAGTCAATATTGATACATTGTTATTTTTAAAACCATAGTTTACGATGGGATTCACTCTGTATTGCAGAGTTCTGTTTGTTTTGTGTAACATCACGTGCTCAGCATTGAAGCACTACATATAATGCTCCCACTGCCTTAAAAGTCCCCAGGAGTCACTCATCATCCACCCTCTTCTTCCCCAGATTCCTGGCAACTTAACTTTTTAAAAAATTTACTTTTTTAGATAAAATATCTCTGTGTGACATAACAAATATTTTTAAAACTAGTTTTCTATATTTCTTTCAGAAAGAGAGTAGAATTACTGCAATAAAACACTATGCATACATATAACATAACATGTACAAGATTTATATGAAGAAAACCACAAAAGTGCTGACAAAAAATGTCAAACAAGATATAAATAAATGAAGAGATATTTCATGTTCATGGAAAGGAAAACTCAATAATGTTAAGATGCCTATTCTTTCCAAATTGATTTATAGATTTGAT
>PVKE010045471.1:0-12606 GCA_004027555.1 Craseonycteris thonglongyai | reverse complement strand
CAGGATGGCTGGTTAGTCAACGACGGGTAAGATTCCTCAGGGAGGAACAACCTAAGACAGGCACAGTCGCATAGGGGCCATCAGAATAGTATATGGGGAGCATAAGAGATGAGGCACAGAGCCTCATCCCCCCAGCTCTTCTACAGGGATTTCTCTTCTCTTGCCCTTTCCCCTCAAGGAGTTGCGGGAGGGTACTGGAATATTTCTGCTTGGCTGGAGCACAACTACCTCCGGGGCCTTGGAGATAGGCAGAACTCCACTGACCTTCAAGACTTGGATTTGATATGGTTTATTATTTATCTTTAGTGTACCAGCAAGTTCTTTTCCCAAGAATGCTCTGACCATTTAGTCTTCCGATTATTGCTGTTTTGCAGTAAGATAAACAATTGTTCGGTAGACGTGATATCTCTGCTTAGTCCTCAGAAAAATAATCTCTGTTTTGTGTCAAGTTAATTTTTACTTTGTAGCCATGTAGCTGTGCATGTACTCTTTTACTATATAAGAAGCTGTAAAAATAAACTCGGGGCTGCAGTATGATCGCATGCTGACAGTCCTCCCAAACCCATTCTCTTTGGTTTTCTTTAATCCTCACGCCTTGCTCCGGGCGGTTCATACTGGACGGCAGGCTCCATTAGTTCTTCTCCTAGGTCTGCATTCTATTTTCTATGTCCTTAGTCACATTGCTCCCTCATAAAACTACATAACCCAGAGAGTAATACTTCATGGAAACTGGACTAAATGCTTTACAAAACTGGGATAAAAATATTGGCCACCCACCAAGTTCACAGGATTATCCAGAGGAATAATGAAATCACATTGGCTAGGCTTTATAAGATTTACGGATGAATGTAGTTATAAAAGTACAAAGTCCTGGGAAAAAAATCTGCTGTGTTCTGAGTGACAGGTATAGTGTCTATGAAACAAGATTAAAATTGTTAAGTACTAGACTAATCACAGTGATCACTTCATAAGTTATATACATGTCTAATCACTATATTGTAAACCTGAAATTAATATAATATTGTATGTCTACCATAATTGAAAAATAATTATTAAAAAATTTTTAATAAAATTAATTAAGGGTAAACATTGTAAGTAATGTGTCAGTAGTAAGAATGCTGTATATTTTAAGAAAATTCTTCTGCAAAACTTTCCTCTAGAATGGTATTTATATTGTGAGAAACGAAACTGAAAACTGGTGAAGATTTGGATTATGTAGAACCCTGGATATCAAGCTAAGACTGAGGGGTTTGCGACTATGTATTTTCTATGTGTGGAGGAACCATTGGAGACATTTTTAACAGAGGAATGGGCTTGTGGGCATTAGCATGTGTCATCTGGGATTGATGTTGGTCATGGATAAAAAACTTGAAAAATGAAATACAGAAGAACAATTAAGATAGTGTTGAAACAAATTTATAATATATGATGTGTTCAGTTTCCAAAATGGCTGGATTAGTTTCTTCTGGGCATAAACCTCTCACAGATAATTATAAATTTCTGAAGAAATAATTGAAGTTTAAAGCACCAGGAACGTGATAAAAAGCAGACAGATTCTAGAGGGGAGTCTAAATTTGGAAAAAGAGAACGACACTGAGTGAGCAACCTCTTTATGACTATAAAACTGAAGGCAAGCCAAGTCAGCATCAGTTGGGGAAACTATAATAAAACTAAAAATTTTTTTGAACTGAAAAACCAAAAAAGAGATTTCAGAACAACCTCAGCCGCTGGACACTAATTCAAAGACAGACAAAATCTATTGTAAGTTCCAGAGCAACTAGAATCTCTTACAGTATAGAAATGCTAATTGTACACCTTTGGAAAAAATCTAGTAGTTTCTTATATTCTTAAACAGAGATCTACCCAATAACCTAACAGTTCCATTACTTAGTATGTGTGCAGGAAAAATGAAAATATATGGCCACAAGAATATTTTATAAGAATTTTCTGAGAGCTTCATCTATAATAGACCCCAAACTGAAAGATCCTGGTGTCCAATAAATAGAAAAATGGACAAACTCATTTTTTCATAGAGTGAATCACAGGTACATGCAGCAACATGGATGAATGTCAAAAATATTTTGCGAAGTAAAAAATGTTTTACACAGAGTAAATAGTTAATAATACCAAAGGCAAAACTAATATGGTAGGGGGAAGAAAAAAAACAAAAAACAATAGCGGCTGCCTCTGAAAGTTGAGTGGGGGTTGACTGGGAAGAAACATGAGCACACTTTCTGGAATGATGCTAATGTTCAATATATTGATAGAAGTTTATATTACACAGAGAATATATATCTACATATTGGTATATAGTTATTAAAAATACAAACAGAAAGCAAATATAAGCTATGAACTCCAGGTGTGCATACGACAGTATCAATAATAGATAGTGCACTGATGCATGAAGTTACCTTGAAATATGATGGATTATTGAATGGATTGAAGAATGGATAAATATGTGATAAGCAACTATAATAAAAAGTTAATGACAGAAATTAGGTATCAGGTATGTGGGTTTTCATTGTAAAATTATTTTAATTTGCTATATTTTTAAAGTTATTTTTAATTAAAATAGAAAGAAATGATGAGTTGGTACACTAGGGTAACATTGCTAATGAATAAGCTTAATGATAATTTATTGTAGTTTGCTCCTTATCAAACATTGACAACTTTCTCCCTATTATCTCATTTAATCACTATAACAACAACAGGCAACAGTTATAAGAATATCTACATTATAGATGAGAGGACTGAGTCTTCAACACCTGTACCTTTAAATATAACTACTACATGACACACTATTGAGAAAAGATTAAGTTGAGAAATACAGTGAGATATAGTATTAGGTAATGTTATGTCTGCAATATACTTTATAGTACCTGAACTTGTTATATTTCCAAACTTATTGAATAATAATGTTAATAACAAAAATAAATACATAGGTTGTAAAAGCTTGTTTGGGTAGGTACAAGCAGAAAGAGAAAATTACAAATTCAATTAAGGATATAGTGAGCAATTGATGTAACTGATATGCAAGCAAAAGTGTCCATTGGCAATAAAATTTTTCAAAATGGAACTAAGAAACACACTGAGAGTTCAAAATGTGTTTTATAAATCATTTATACAGAAGTGACTGTTGAATATTTAAAGTCACTGGGATTATCCAAGAAAACTACTTCAGTGTGAAAAAGAAAGGAAGACAAGAAAATATAAGGTAGGGGAAGCTGGGATGGCTCAGTGGGTTGGGCGCTCACTTTGTAGCGCCGGGGACCGAGGATCGAATCCCGGCCCCGGCCCATGCAGAACCATGTGCTGAACTGGGAGCTCCCCCAGTTCAGTTCTTTCTCTGTCTCTGTATCTCTCTGTATCTCTCTCTCTGTCATAAATAAATAAAAATATATTTTAAAAAAATTTAAAAAAAGAAAATATAAGGTAAAGAATGGCCTAGAAAGAAAGAAGAGAACAGAAAAAAACAATAGAAGAAAGAGGAAGAGAAGCCATGGATGGGTCAGTATCTTTTTGGCAAGAAACATAACTCCATGGTTAGAGTACAGTGAGGTGATAAACATGTGTTATGCAGAACCATAACATTTTCAAAGTGTTTTCACCAGTGAATATAACCCCAAAACAGTAGCAGATTATCATTTTAGATCAATCACATCAATAGGAAAGTATGCCTATTTTATAAGGGACTGTCTTAGGAACTACAAAGACAAATACCACTGGATTCTTGAAACAGCATATACGTATTATATGAAAATGAGGGATGAGACATATGAAATTAAGTATTTGTAATATGTTGGGTCATGTACCAAGAAAAGCTATGGGAATAAGTAAGCATATTCCTTTCTCGATAGCAAAAATGATATCCATTATCCTGTAATCTCTAGCACAGACTTTCTGTATGTGATTCCTCAGTATATAGTTGTGGAATTTAATCAGATTAATGTGCAGTAGAACATGGAAGTATCAATAATGTAATCTTGAGATTCAAAATTGTAGTTTTCGTGTCTCTGACTAAAACCCAGAAAAGGATGTGAAATTTATCTTACAGCTTTTTGGTTCATTCTAAAATTTGAGATTTATTGTTAACACAATATCTACAGCTTCGCAGTAAAGTGCAGGATTTGCCTTTTTTCCATCATTTCTTTGCCTGTATAGCATTCGGTAGAATGCAGCCCCAGGAACAAACAGTATTCTCTAACCACTTTCAGTTCAATTCTACTTTATCAACGAAATGCTTTGAGTCTCAAGGCAGAACCCTGTACTGTACATCTAACAAATGACCTCAATTTTCTTCAATTTTATGGCCAACAAGTAACTCCTGACTCAGCATAACTATTCATCATCTTTTCTTATGATGAGTGGGTTTTCTGAATGCAGTTATCAGCATATGGCAGATTCTATACCAGTGCTTCGAGGACTTCTGTAGAGGCTTACATGTGATTGAGAATTCATGACCGCTACACACTTGTGTCTTTTCTCTGGATGCACACATTTAGAAAATGATGCAGTGAGCTTTCAGGAGCTGCATTGGAATGACTACATTGCTCCACAGTTTTCATTTTCCCCTTAGCTTAAATGTCAAAAAAACTGTTCTCTACTACATAATTAAATGGCATCGAGGTGAAACACTTTTCTGATAATGAGTATATTTAATTTTTCTAGGTAAAGATAGATTGTTTCCTATTAAATCTAATTGGGAAATTTGCATCTATTATTGCTTTAGCTACTAGAAGCTCATAGCTTATGTCTTTTTAGGGAAATCATTCTCTTGGACTTGAAGTTTATGGCAAATGTCTTGGATTTTATTTTATTTATTTTATTTTCAATTTAAAGTTCCTAAGACCACAGACAAGAATTAACTATTTTTGGTGTCACTAAAATTAAATAAAAGAGATTTCTCATCTTGTTAGAGAAGTGGTATATTAATAATGCAAAATAAGATAGGCATTTAAAACCTTATAAACTTTGTGTATGAAGTAAAGTGTTGCTATATAACATCAGAACAATAATTTTCCTTTGCAGCATTTCATGTCTTTTGTAAACTCTGATAATTTCATCACACTAAAAGCCTCTTTTAATATATATGAAAAACACACACAAAACACGCGCATATGTGAAGAGAGAGAATATAACATTCGTTTCAAATATCTACATTTTATGTCAAATTTTATTATGAAGGATAAATATTTACTCTTTGCCTTTCTGCAATATAGAAAACATATAAGAATTAGTTTGGAAAGAAATTCGCAGTTATAGATTATAAATCTTGGATTTCAGTTTTCTAGTAAGTATCAAAAAGAAGGAACTTTTGTGTGCATGGGAAATTACTCTTCACCAGGGTCAGATCTGTGCTTCCCAGGACTTGAAAGGAAATTGGTCCCTAAATGTTTTACTAGTTAAAGTTTCAGGGGTTTTGTTGCAAACAGACCATAAACTTTTCGAATAACAGTAGGGTTTATAGCCCTTAGTGTGAAAGTTTAACAAACCTGTGCCTAATACACTTCTGTACCTGTGACCCAAATACAAGAAGTTATTTGGGAGGTTTTGAAGCTAATGATCGAGCTTGCAACCATACTCTAAACCAGGTTACCAGCATACCGTGGTCTCATACTGTTTGTCTTTGGTAACTGAGAAAGTGTTTCTATAGTCATTAAAAAACATTTTTTTGTCTTATTTTATAGATAATTATTTTTGATGAATTAAATGTCAAGAGTCAGTCATATGGAAAAAAAAACTTGAGAACTTAGAAAAATGTTTAGAAATATTTAAATTTCACTGTTTACCCTTCACTAAATTGCAAATCCTGTATACTGTGCATTTATAAAACCAATACATATTGTTTTACTGTAAATTTAGTCTACTCTTTTCCTCGGGTCCAAATAGGTCATGAGAAAAACTGATACTTTGCTGCCTTTGTAAATGCTACTTTATTTCTTACTTAATTTTCTAGATGTTCGTAGATGATATATTTTTTTATGGTTTTAGACAGAGAGAGACAGACAGACAGACAGAGAGAAGTAAGAGGGCCCAGAGCAGTCTCCATAGCTGTACGTCATTAGTTTTCTATATAGTTTTGTTGCACAGGTGGGCACAGAGCCATGCAGGGCAGGAAGAGGGTTAGGGGTCTCCAGCATGGGAGGTACACCCCTGAAAGTTGTGGGCCTTCTACATGGAAAGCACTCCCAGGGCAGGAGCCAAGCCGGGGGCCTACCACTTGGGAAACCCACCCCAGAGACAGCTGAACTGGGGGCACTCCCCAGTTCAGCATATGGGTCTGCATGGGCTGGGGCCAGGATTCGATCCTTAGACCCCAGGGCTACAAAACAAGCACTCAACCTGCTGAGCCATCCGGGCTTCCCCCATTGTTTTTCAGGTTGATCTTTCCAGAAAATTTGTCTAAATCCACTGTTAGTTTAACTAGTTTAAGTAGAATATGTGTTGATTCTGTTTAGTATTTCATATTATTAATTATATCATCTCCAGGTAAAGAGTGTTATTATGTCCCTCCAATTTTGGGGCCTCTTTGTTGATATATTATTTGATTTTAAAATCTATGATCATGTATAGTAGCAGTAATGATATTTTATTTTATTGCTCCCCCCCCAAATTGAAAGAAACATAGCTATTTTACTTTCTTGTTTAAATATGATGTCTAATGTAATTTTGTGATAGGTTTTTATTTGTTTGTTTTGTTTTGTTTTTGGAGTTTGCTTCCTAATCTTAGTTCTCATTTTCTTATCACAAATAGGTACGTAGTGAATATTTTCAGATTATTTTTTGTCTTCTTTTAAGATATGATCAAATTCCTTGTTTGGTCAATCAATATGATGAATTACATTCTTAGAGTTTTAATGTTATTAAATATTAGTGGAAAATATATCACACACACAAATAAATGTATACTCTATTGTATTTATAATTTAAAAACAAAGCAAAGATCCTGCTTTCAGTAATGGCAGAATAGCTTCTATTCAACAAACCCTCTTTAGGATAAAAAATATGAATTCTGGATCAAATCTACTAAAATAACTGTCATTGAAGGGCAAAAAGAAGAGAACAGAAACTAAAAGGCACCTGACACTTGAAAGATGGAAATAGAAGGAGAGATCTATGTTTATGTGTTTATATGTCTCTACAATGGGATAATATTCAGTCCATTCAATGTAAGACAAAGAGAATGTAAACAGAAATTTCAGTCTTTTTGGTTTGAAAAATTAGAGTTGGAAGTTTGGGGTACAGAAAACTGACAGGGATAACCCAGAAGGAAGAGAATCACAGAAGAGTGAACCCTTAAAGCTACATGTAAAGTCCATCAAAATCCTTGTTTTGTCTCTTGACTGTGTTTATAAGGGCTGAGAAACCTTAACAGAGATTCAGCTAGTGCCAGCCAGCTAACCAGATTTCCCATTCAGAAGACCAGAGGGGAAATAAGAATATTAAACACAATTCTAGTCATTTGTGAGAAAATAAAGTAGTTTAACGTTAATGTGATTGGAATCCCAGTAGGAGAGAAGAGGTAGAGTGGGGCACAACATTTTTTTTAATAAGTGATTTCAAAATATTTCCATATTTTATTAAAATCATAAAATTTCAATCCATCAATATGAAGAAAATACATTTCTGGGCAAATAGTTATATAGTTGATAACCAAATATAAAGTAAAAATTTTGAAAGTTGTCATAGAAAATAGTACATTACATATAAGGGTACAACAACACACAACGGCTAACTTTGCATTAAGAATAATGGAGGCCAGAAAACAGTGAAATAACATCACTGAAGGTCTGAAATTAAAATAAAAAAAGCTGTCAATCCAAAAATCTGTAAAACTGAAAATATATTTTTTAAATGAAGGCAAAAAATGTTTAAGATTAACAAAGATTAAAGAATTTATTATCAGCAAATTTAAAAAAGAAAAATGATATCAGAAGGTAATGCAGATCTACAGAAAAAAGGGATAAACAACAGTAACAATAAATATATGAATAAATATAAAATATTATATATGTTCTTTCTAAAATTTTGATCAAAACTTTAAAGCAAAACTTATTACACAAATTCATGTGGTTTATTGTCTTCTATATAATTTACAGGACAACAGTAGCACATAGGATGGATGTAAATGCAAACAAACTAAATATGCACTGACAGATAAGTGGATAAGGAAAATGAGGTATATATATAATTTAGCCTTACTAAAAGAAAGAAACTCTTCCATTTGTGTTATCATAGATGAACCTGAAAGTCATTATTCTAAGTGAAATAAGTTGGTCATAGAAAGAAAACTATTATGTGATTCAACTTATATAAGGTATCTATCATAGAGTGGTCAAACCCATAGAAGCAGAGAATAAAGTATCAGTTTCTAGGGCAAGGGGATGGTGTGGGATGGAAAGTTGGTGTTCATTGGGTATGAAGTTACGGTTATACATGATGAGTAAGTTCTAGAGATCTGCTGTACAGTTAACAATACTGTGTTGCTCACTTAAAAAAACATAAGAGGTTAGATCTCATATGAAAATGGAACAATATACTTACACCCACAAAAGGCAAAGTGACACAAGCCATCTTTTTGAGATGATGGGTATGTTGATTGCAATGATAGAATCATTGATAGCCATAAAAATATACACACTAACTACGTGCAAGTTTTTGGCATATTAAGACTACTTCAATAAAGCTACGGTAAAAAAACACATTACAAAGTTGTAATATTTTACATGAAGTCAATTTTAATTCTAAATAACTGAAAAACTACAGATATGCTATTAGCTGTCATAACACTAACAATTAATATAGTAGTATAAAAGGCAGAGCGTGTGAGATTAGATCTCGAAGTTAGACCCAATACTTACTAAAAGAGACAAACTATATAAACATAAAGGCAGTAAGCATCAAAACAGCATTCGTGTTCCCTCTTGACTTCCTTCCTTCAGCCTCAACAGAGTTTCACACAGCATAGGTGGACGTAGGCCACATGAGGCAGGAACCCAACCAGGGGTCTCCTGCATGAGAGGTTGAGAACCCTCAGCGCTATTCCAGCGGCCACCAGCCACGCGACAGCTCAGTGCAGGGGCCTCCACAGCTGGGGCGAGAGCCAGGACGAGACCGGGGTTGGGACCTGGCCGGGACTGATTCCCAGACTTCGCGGTTGCAAGGCAAGCGCTCAACCTGTGCGGCCAATGCACCATCCCCTGGACTTCCTCCTTGATGATTTCCTGCCTGCCTTCAAACCTTCTTTCCATTTTTCTTTCCTTCCTGAAGAATTCAGAGCCCAGGTAAAGCCATGTATTGTATGAGGCAATGTATCTATGTCAAGGTGAGGATGTAGGAGGGGCCAAAACCAGCATGGAGTTTTCAAAGCTCTGGGGACAAGAGGGTCTCTGTACAGGTGTAGATGACATTGACCAGGTGCATGCTGGAGCAGGCTGAGGAGGA
Source organism: Craseonycteris thonglongyai (assembly GCA_004027555.1). Taxonomy (NCBI): domain Eukaryota; kingdom Metazoa; phylum Chordata; class Mammalia; order Chiroptera; family Craseonycteridae; genus Craseonycteris; species Craseonycteris thonglongyai. Next base: position 3,162 of record PVKE010045471.1, on the reverse strand, counting down.
CAGCCATATGGATTGGTGGCACAATGTCCACAGATTTTTTTGATGCCAAGCAAACTGAGGACGTTTTCCACATAATGGTAATAGATCACGGCACTAGCATGATTTGCTATCCTCCAGTGTTAACTAAAAGCAAATACATTTCTATATGAAATGGACACAGCAGAGAGGAGCACATAACTCTTGTAGTTAGTGAGAAACCAGAGAGAGAACTTTTCAGAAGCTACAGAACTACAGAGTTATTGCACGGGATAAAATAATAATGGCAAGATGGAGGGTTCTGATAACACTTGCCTTAAATTTACAGTTTTTCAAGAGCCTGGGAATCACTCCAGTAATGGGATCTTTATATTGTATAAGACTGTGTTTATTCCTTTATTTCTAAAGTCCCATATATCATGTGTTCAAGATATATTATTTGTCTAGTTCTTAGGAACACTTCAAAGTTCTTGTATGGCAGCTGGGAAATTACTTTCAGAAGCATATCTATACAATTCACTTTTTATTCATCTGTATATTCATCCATCATCTACACAGAGTCAATATACATTTATGAAATATTAATTCTTACTCCATTAAGTCACCATGGTAGGCAACAGAGAATACAAATATGACAACTATTTTTCCTTCACATATCATCTTTCAGAACATCTAAGATGTCAATAATAAATATATTTTTGTTTGGCTTTGAATCTCCATTCATTGCTGCTCAATGATACAAGAAACCATGACATAAAATTAAAATATAATTGTAAAAGACAAAAAATGAAAGACAAGTACAATCCATATCTTTTGTTACTACCATTCTTGGTCTCTTCACAGCAAATAATTGCCTATATTTGGTATTGCCAGTTTTACTTCTAATCTTTCACTCAAATCAGTCAAATCAGCTCTATCAAACTATTGAAAGGCATTTGTTAAGGTTGCCAGGAGACTACTGCATTGTTATATCCTTAATCAATTCTTGGCTCTCATCTTAATCAATCCTTCAGCAACATTTGACACTGCCTTCATGTGATTCCAGAACACTATTCTCTCTTGGTTATTCTTTTAACTCTTTTTCAGTGTTTTTGTTTATGTGCATTGTTTTGTTTTGCCAGATCTTTCTCATTTTCATGTACGCTATATGTGAGGCGCAAATTTTAGAAATTTTTTTCTTCCTAGATGATCTCATTCATCCTTGTGACATTAACTATCATCTAAAAGTATGATTCACACATTAACATTTTAGCCCAGGCATCTCACAAGAACTTCTAACTATTATAGCCAATTGTTTATTCAACATCACTGTATGAATACACAGCAAGCATTTTAACTGTAAAGTAAGTATATCCTAAATGAATTCCAAACTTCTCCCATCATCCCCCAATAAAAATAAAAATAAAAAAGAAGACAAAAAAAAGGGGGGAGAGGGGAGATCTCCCAATCATAAGAAATAACACTTCCTTCTAAATGTTCAAGCCAATAACCTCAGACTCATTCTTTTAATTTTAAATTTTTATTAATTTTATTGGGGTGACATTGGTTAATAAAATTATACATAAGTTTCAAGTGTATAATTCTATAATAACTATACATCATCTGTATATTTTGTTGTGTATTCACCACTCAAAGTCAAGTCTCTTTCTGTCCCCAATAAATTTGACCTCCTTCACCCTCTTGTACCTTCTCCCCACCCCCCTTTCCCACTGGTAACTACCATACTGTTATCTGTGTCTATATTTGTTCATATATCTGTTTGTCTTATTTGTTCATTTGTTTCTTTCAGTTTTATATCTCATATATGAGTGAAATCATATGGTTCTAGACTTTTTCAATCTTATTTTGCTTAGTATAATATTCTCAAGATTCATCCATATTGTGACAAGTGGCAATAATTCATCTTTTCTTGGCTGAGTAATATTCCACTGTATGTATGTACCACATCTTCTTTATCCAATCACTTATTAAAGGACACTTTGGTTGTTTCTGTATCTCGGTCACTGTGAATAATGCTGCAATGAATACAGAGGTGCATATACCTTTATAGATAAATATTTCCATATTTTTCAGGTAGATACCTTGGGTTATATGGTAATTTTATTCCTAATTTTATGAGAAACCTCCATACTGCCCTCAATAGTAGCTGTGCCAGCAGTGTCTGAACGTTCCTTTCTCTTTACAGCCTCTCCAATGCTTATTACTTGTGTCACTGATAATAGCCTTTCTCACAAGTTGTGAGGTAGTATCTCATTGTGCTTTTGATTTGCACTTTCTTAAAAGCTAGTGGAGTTGAGCATTTTTTTTATATATCTATTTGCCATTTGTTTATCTTCTCGAGATATATGTCTATTCAGGTCCTCTGCCCACTTTTTAATAGGATTATTTATTTGTTGTTGAGTTGTATGAATTATTTAATTATTATTGATATTAACCCCTTATTGGAGGTGTTATTTGTAAATAGATTCACGCTTAATTCCCCATCCTCTCACATCCACATTCAGTATCAACATATCCTGTTAGCTCTACCTTCAAAATATATTCTAAAAGTATGCATCTCTTGGTGGGCAGTAACTTAATATTATTGAATTCCCAAAGTGTGCATGAAGTTCAAGTCCACAATGGGAGACTATGTTGAATAAATCAAGGTATTTTTCCTCAAAAGGTAATGAGATTAAAAAAATAAAAAAATGTATGAGATAATAGATAACAAAAAGATGTTATAGGAGTTCAGATGAGACAGGTTAATTCTGGGTGTGAAGGTTGGTCAATTTTCATAGTATTAGTGACAATTGAACTTAACCTTGAATGAGAATAAAGTATTTCATAGGTGTAAATAGGGGCAAAAAACTTCCAGGCTGTAGAAACAGCATGAATAAAGGCAAGGAGAAATTTGGAATTTGGTGTGTTTGAGAAATATTAACTGATTCAATGCGATTCAGTCATGAGATACATTAGATAATTTGAAGGTGGTAATTAGTTTGGAACTTAAATTAAGAGTCTACAGTGAAATACTGGTTGACAAAAAATAAATAAATAAATAAAGGGGAAGCCGGGATGGCTCAGTGGGTTAAGTGCTCACTTTGCAGCCCTGGGGACTGAGGATCGAATCCCGGTCCCGGCCCCGGCCCGTGTGGAACCATATGCTGAACTGGGAGCTCCCCCAGTTCAGTTCTCTCTCTGTCT